>JAXQQM020081620.1:0-185688 GCA_034641835.2 Pinus albicaulis | reverse complement strand
TTCGCTTGTCCCCGCTAATCGCAATCGGAAGTTTCAATGTGTCTCACCTATGTTCCCCCTCTGATTGCGATTTCCCGATTTCATCCCGACCGTCCAACCTCCCCTCGATCTGACGGTCATCGCTCATCTCTGCCAATTGCAATTGGAAGTTTTTTTATGTCATCCTTTGTGTCCCCTCCGATTGCGATCTCCCAATCCGTAACTCCACCGTCGATCTCCATGTAAATCCAACGGTCATCGCTTCCTCTTCCTTGATCGCAATCGGAAATTATAAAGTGTGCGTCCCTCTCGTCCATTGTGATTGAGATTCTCCGACTAAATCTTGACCGTCCGTTGGGTTTAAGATCTAACGGTTTAAAGGAATTTCCCTCCGCCTCCGGCTGGGTCCCACCTCATCGCATTTCCGTTGCATTTCATGTATTTTCTATGTATTTCGCCCATTTCATATATCATTCCGTCGTTCAATCTCCACTGTTGATCTTTGTTCCCAGACCATGATCTAACGGTCTGCGCTGCATTCTACCACCAAACCCTACTTGTTCATATTTTCACTGTTCCATTGCATTTTTCACCCTTATTTCGCGTAAAACCACCATTCCACGCCGCCGCGCTACCATTTCATCCACTCTCCCATTGCACTGTTTCCTGAGTCCATTTACGTGTTCTGCAGGGTATAGAAGTAAAAGGCCGCCATGATTGCACAGTCTTCATTACAATAGAAAATTATTGCAGATAAAGAGATAAGTGAAGCAGCAGAGAGTTCAGTGCACAGAAAACCAAGTCATCAGGGCAGCCACATCGGCAGAGATGTTTTTCCCCATGGAAGGACAGAGCGCCCACACTGTTTTTACTCCATGTCGTGCTCCAGTGAAAATATTTCCGCCCAGAGCACAGTCCGAGCTACCAGATCAGTTGTTAATGCGGTATGGCAGACCATTCCATTTTTATTACCAGTTTAATTCATCCACCCACAGTACCACAGAGTACTACTGCAACCAGAGTACATCAGGACCATGTCAAAGTAAATGGAAACTGAAGAAGATCACTCTGTCGTTCCAAAAAGTTACCGGGGATAAATGCATAGATTTAAAATAGAATGGGTCTCGGCCCTCTCCTTTTCCTCTGTGTTTTAATGTTTCATTTAGTGCTCCACCTACCTCCTCGGCTCGTCTTCTGCTATAAAACTTAGGAAGAAATTATGGTAAAGGTTGTTGATGAGATATCATAGAAACGCAAGCATTTTCCTCTTGAGACAAGTTCTCTGTGTAATATTGTAAGATAGGCTGAGATATGATGTATTCAGACTGAATGTTCAAGCTGTGGGCAATGATGTACCTGATTGGTGTTGTTTTTAATATGACAAGCACATTTCTTTGGATTCTGATCTAAAGCAGCTCGTGATGTTTTCCTATCTCTGTGTTTGATTTCATTTCATTCCATTTCTACTGGCTCGCATCAGAAGTTTGGCATAAGATTTACCCTTGATAGGTACCTTATGTTGCTGCTCTCCCAGCCTTTTATGTTTTCTGCTTATATGTGTATCTGAATATTGATTTCAATTGATTTAACCAGTGTAGTGGATGTCATTGCCTGCTCTCTGATGTATGAATTGATGAAATCTATGTTTAGATGTTCTTGTTAGGACTTAGTTGGATGAGTCGAGAACACTTGGGGGTCTAGAACCATGTCTCTACCTCACCGGGATCTTTCCATCTCAATTAAGCCTTTCTAAGATCCCTTGTATTTCCTCCGAACTTGCCCAAGCAGGTCTGGAGTTAAATGACCTCTGACCTGATCTATAGATAGAATTGGACGGTTCTCCTTCTTTCATTTTCAGTCCTTAATGTCCCATCCCAACTATCATCTTTAAGATCCAAATTCTCTAGATGACCAGCCCAACTGAAGGCTTGCACATTGATCACAGGTAAATCCTTTCTTGACTCCATTTCCCAATGGCCTTGATGTTCTCTGAATTATCTATCTTTGCCTAACTTCCTCTTTGCCCATCCTGGTCTTATATTGGACCCTTCTTTCCTGATTCCTAACAACCAAACATAAACAATCAAACCAACAAACCCTGTGCCTATAACTAGCCTAAAACCTCAACATTTGAGCTTCGAAGACATAAAACCTTTGACTATTATAGAGAGATCCCTCTATGGACCTAGGAGGGCTAGATCCTAAGGTCTGAAAGTGGTTCTATGTTGTCTCATCTTTTGGTCTTGTCAACCTGGCCAAAACATGGGAACCCCAACAAGTTGTGTTGGACGAGGTGCCTGGCCACAAAATTAGTAGTGTTATGGGAGATTTTGGAGAGGACACTAGGAGGAAGCACAGGTATCCTAAAAAATATCGAATAACAAGCGTCGAACTCATTAAAAATTCTAAGGTTCACTACAAGAGAAGGGATAACGAAGCATTTTGGTGTAGGTTTGTAGACACAATAGCTCAGAGCTGAATAAGTGAGATTTAATGCATAGAGACATTCAACTTCCCATGATTTCAAATAATGCACACTTTATCCAACAAACACACATAATATACCAAAATTATGCAGCGATTGTAGTGGTATGCAGCGTTTGAATGGCGACAAAATAAAAGGCTTAAAATAGCAGGAGAAGGACTGACAAGACACTCATAGAAATAGAAAATGATATGTCAGTGCTAGCAGGAAAATAACGGCATTTCTGAACAGCGCAGGTAGGAGTTATAATATAGGATCAGTGTGTAGAGGTCGAATTTTATTCTCAAACACCAGTGCTATCAATGGGGCACAAGAGGAAGGCCACTCATCATGGCTCTGATACCATGTTAAACACCCACATGGTGGATGGAGAAACTAAACACAGACAAAGGAAGATAAGAATTAGTTTCCTATTACCATTTATATGATGCACGTTTATAATACAATGAGGCGACCCTTGGATTCCACATTCCAAGGTCACTTGGAATCCTTTATGAATGTTTGGCTTACACACCTACCCATAGAGGATTAGCTATCCAACAAACGCTATCTTCATAAGAGAAGCAAAAATGGGTCACAAAGATGTTGGTTTATGACTTTGAAATCATCTACAAAAAAGGGAAGCTAAATGTTGTTGCAGATGTACTCTCAAGAAAGAATGAAGAGGTGGAAGAATTACTTTGTGCCATTTCTATTACCCAACCAGATTAGATAACCGAAGCAAGGGATGAATGGAAGAAGGATGAAGAAGTGTGGTCACTCATTCAAAATTTGCAGCAAGATCCTAGTACATCTAATACATTTAGTTGGAAAAATGATTCCTTATGGTACAAAGATCACTTATATCTTTGTAAGAATTCTCAAATAAAACAAAATATTCTTTTGGAATTGCACACTTCTTGTTTAGGAGGACACTCATTATTTTTAAAAACTTACCACGGGGTGAAGAAATAATTTTTTTGGGATGGCCTTAAATCTTATATTCAAAAGTTTATGGTGGAATGTTTGGTTTTCCAGCAAAAAAAAGTTGGGACAATTAAGACCCTGGGTCTTCTACAACCTTTATCCATTCCAAGTCAATGTTGTGAGGAAATTTAAATGGATTTTATCGCAGGTTTACCTAAGTCCAAAGGAAAGAGTGTCATCATGGTGGTAGTTGACATACTTACCAAGTATGCACACTTTTGTGTATTATCTCATCCATTTAAAGCAAGTACAGTTGCTACTACATTTATGGACACAATTTGAAAGCTACATGGAAACCCAAAGATTATTGTGAGTGGCAGAGATCCCATTTTTACTGGAAATTTTTGGATGGGGTTATTTTCTTGTTTGGGTACTCAACTAGTTCATAGCTCATCTTATCATCCTCAATCCGATGGTCAAACTAAGATAGTGAATAAATGTTTGGAAGGATATCTTCATTTTTTTTGTATCTGATAAAAAAATGCAATGGGTCAAGTGGTTGGCTCTCACTAAATTGTGGTATAATACTTCCTTCCATAATACAAAGAAAATGACCCCATTTATGTCACTTTATGGATATCATCCACTATCAATCACATCACATTTAAGTGAAAATTCTAAGGTTAAAGCAATGGAAGATCACATCGAGCATCGACAAAAAGTTCTCCAACTCTTAAAGGATAACATAAATTTGGCACAAAATTGAATGAAACAACATGCAGATCAACATCGCAGTGAGAGAAGTTTTCATGTAGGATACTTACTTGGTATTTTTACAGCTACAACCACACAAAAAAATGTCCCTCAAGCAAGCTAAGAAGGATAATAAATTATCACTAAAGCAGTATGGTCCTTACAAGTTGTTGCAAAATATTGATACTATGGCATACAAATTGGAGCTTATTGCTTCTTCGCAAGTGCATCCAGTTTTCCATGTTTCATGCTTAAATAAGGTTATAGGTGAAAAAATTCCAGTTCAAACAATATTTCTAGAACTTGATGAGGAAGGAAAAATCATATTGGAACCTGTAGTAGTCACAGAAACAAAAACTCAACAACTATGAAATCGATCAACTTCAGAGTATCTCATCAAGTGGAATAACTTACCCACTAAAGATTCTACATGGGAAGATGATAATTTTTTACAGAAGTACCCAGAGCTACTCAATCGTTGAGGAAAACACTTTTTTTAAGGAGAGGAGAATTTTAGGTCTCTATATTACTAGTTTAGTTCCTTATTATTATTAGTGTAGCCCCCTTATTATTATTGTTGTACCCATGTAACCCCAATATTGTTATTATTGTTACCTCGGCTAGGATTATATTGTAAACCCATCAACTCCTATATATAGAAGGAGGTTTTTTCATTTGTATCATCCAATAATTGTTCATTTATGTAATGTAAAGGAGGTTGCCCCCTCTAAGTGGCTTATTTTTAAGGCATTGATCTCTCTTTTCTTCTATTTTTGAAGCTGTTTTCATAACATTATTTTGGAGTGATTCCACTTGGAATGGAGAACTAAGACATCATAATTAATAACAAAAAAATTCCCATCCCATTTGCATTTGATTTAATTAGTAATTAGGTGATTTATCTCCAAAATAAAGTTTCCTGTAGCCAAAATAGAATTTCCTGTAGCACTCTTGTAGCACATGTAAAATCGACCGGATTTGCTCCCAAAGCTTGGTTTTTGTCTCTTAGGCTTGAATCATGGCCCTTAGGATCTAAACCCATGATTGAGGAAGAATAAACGCCACTTAGGACATGCATTTTTAGAAATTAGATTAGGCCTATTTATTTGAATTCATGCTTTTAGGATTTCAATTAAAAAATTTTGTTCTTGCCTAGGATTAATTTGTTTTCCAAGAAAAACTTCCATTTCTGAAATTATTTTAGGCTTTAATTTCATGGAATTCGCTCCATTACATAAGATCAACAAAAGAAGGACACATTGTATTCTACACATATAGTTCTGATACCTCTTAAGTTTGTACAAACCATGGGTTGATAATTAAAGTTGGTAGCCTCAGTAGTTGCAACATTCTTGTTGCAATACTGAGGCTCATAATTTTTTGTTACCATTGCTAGAGAGGTGTCAAAGTATGCATTGTTTTTTTCCCTAGTTGATTCATTATTTTATTTATGTAAATAACAAAAAATTTCATTAGGAATATTTCATTTCAAAACATAAAATTGCATTGCATTAGCATTGTTATATAAAAAAATATTTAAAAATACCTCTTCAACACCAACCCCCCATTTGATCACGTGGTGCAGTAAGCACCACATAACCATCCAATTTTGCAAGTAGAAGAAAAGAGGTGGAAGAAAATTTAGAAGAAATTGATGGAGATGGCGACAATGAATAAGATCCTCTTGGATTTCCCATTCAAGATAATGATGTCAGTGTGCATATGAAGTTCATCCCTCCATCTTTCCTTCCCAACTTCCATGGTATGAGGTCAGAGGATCCGGAAACTTTACTCTTTTAATTTGAAATACTTTGTAGATCTTATGGCTACTTATCATGCACTAAAAAATTGAGATTGTTTTCTGCAACATTTAAAGATAGAGCTCTTAAATGGTTCATGATTTTAGGTACTAATTCAATAAGATCATGGAATGATATGCAAAAGATATTTCTAGAAAAATATAAATATCGTGATCTTAAAGAATATTTTTTTACAATGAATCAAGAAGAATCTCAGAGCCTCGAGGATCTAATATATAGGTTCATGTTTAATGTTAAGAGGGGAAAATTACAACATTTAGGATTTGACACACTAAAAACCCTCTTACTTAGAAAAATTAGGGATGAGTGGATCAATCTCCTTGATCTCATGAGTATAGGAGATGTATACCAATTATCATTTTAAGATATTTGTGAAACATGCAAGCACATATCAAGAGGAAGGGAAAGAGTAAGTAAATCAACATCAACATTGGTAAGTCAAGATGAACTTGAAAATTTTCTTGATAACTTTAAAACAAAAATTCTTAGCAATATAAGTGAACAAGTAGAAATGTTAATAATACAAAATGAGAAAAAATAAGATGATGATATTTGTGTTATCCATGCAGAATCATATGCTACTAAATATTTTCCATCATTACCAAGGTTGAAGGAATTCTACCAAGAGGACAATGGAGCATGTCAAACACCAAAGAAGATATGTTATGTAGCTCCAAGAAGACCATGGCAGCCTAGTCAACTTGATATGATGGAAGGATCTACTTCAAAATTTCAAGCTTATTCTAAAAATAATTGGGATACACTCCCTCATTGGAAACCTTGGCCATATCAACATGAAAACCAATCTTCGCAACAACATTGGAAATGACCTTATGGGAAAAATTTACAATATCCTCCATACCCAACTCCATGCTATCCCTACCATCCACCTCCACCACAACCACAATCTGAACCACATCCATCTCATAGATCCACTCCCACTCAACTACTTTTACCACCATTTCCAAACCCACACAATGAAGTATCTCAACCCACTTACAATGTTGAGGTACAATACTACCAAACATATCCTCTTGATCTAAATGGTATTCATCTTAGTTCAAGAAATATATTTCAAAAAAGAGAATCTCTTAATCTCATTGAAGGACAACATCAAAAAGAAGAATAATCAAGCGAGGAGATCAAAGAATCATGGGTTGCACTTGATGAAGAGTGGACATCAGAATTAGATATTGAGAAAGTTAATTCAAGAGAATAATCAACAAAAAGAGGAAGATTTGGATGCCATGGTAGAAGAGAACATCCAAGATGATCCAAATCAACAAGTGGACTAGGTGTATCACAACCATATTGAAGTATGGTTCTATACAGTCATTAAGTTGCAACAACACACTCTTCTTCAACAGTACTTGTTATCATCTCAGTCAAATAAGTTGTTCCCTCGTATTTAGGTACATGTCAAAGCATGTATTTCAAGTGTACACATTATTTTATCTATCATCTTGATGTGCACATGGCTCCATTGGAAGTTTTCCTATACTTGAAAGAGGTTTTTCTTTTTCAAGTAGAGTAGGATATAAAAAAATTTAAAAATGCAAAAAGAGGAAAAATAAAAAGAATAAAATCTCAGGTGAAATCTTTTTTAGGTGCTTGAGATTGGCACACTAATTGAAAACCTCTATGAGGCGGTCAATGGGTAGGAAAAAAGAGAAAATAAGAGAAAAATAAAAGATCCTAAGTGAAAACCTCCTTTGAGGTGCCTAGGTAGGCCTACTAGTCACAAACCTCAATGAGGCAACTAGTAGGCCTAAAGAAAAAGTGAAAAAATTAAACGAAAAAATGTATTTGCTCCAAGTATCTCTCTCTAATGAATGCAGGTGATCTCCAACCTTTGCAAGCAGCAAACAAGACAAGTTGGCAGAAAAAGAAAAAGTTGGTCAAAACCCTAGTCAAAGGAAGTCAAAATTAGACTTCCTCCTCCTTTGGTCATATGCTCCAAAAGGACCAAATTCATTCCAATCCATCACCCTCATCCATTTCAAACATCCACCCATCATTTCCAATATTTTCTCATTCATTTTCCTTGTTGTCCTGAAATTCTACACGAAACCATGTTTTTGCTACATGAAACTCTTTTTTCTTAGCATAAAATGGTTTTTATAATATTTCAAAATTGTTTATTCATTTTCCAACTTGTTTCATAAGGATATTCACATATATTATGGTAACATGCTAAAGTAATTTCAGCACATTCCGGTGCACGATTTTTGAGAAATCGACCTCCATCACCTACATCCATTTTTTATTTTTCTCAATATTTGTGCATCCAATGGCCAAGATGTTTTATGGGGAGGTGAATAAGGATGATAGTAATATTCTCAAAACATTTTAGGTCAATCATATCTACCGTTTGAGAGCTATTCATAAATCAATTCTGCTACAAGGGGGTTGTCCTGAGCAGCCTGTACAATCACATCAAAACTCAACATCAATTCTTTTTTCACCCACAGAGCAGAAGATCCACCCACCTTGAGCATCATGAAGCCATTTTTGAAATTGAGAAGAGAACAACCTCCTTAGGAAGAAGTATTTCCACTCCACCAGCAAAATATTGAACATTGGGAAGAAGATTGCACACACAAAAAACATTATGAGTCAAAGAATAATCATGTTATTAAAACTTGTACAAAAGAAAAATCATCAACTACAACACTCACATCATGAACATCTTAGAAAAAATATTTTATCAATGGATGTGAAGTAGCAACAACACCAAAAAAAGAAACCCTAGAAGGCCTTTAGATTCAATGCTATCAGCAATAGGACCTCCAATTCATTATCACATGTAGCTTCAGTAGCAGCTTCAGAACCACCAAAGGCATCTTCAACAATCATATCAGAAACCTCAATATCACCTACAAAAACACATCAAGGGTAAAGCTAAGGTATGCAATCATCTAAAACTTTCCTCTTATCTATTCTAGCTTAAGAAAACATTAAAAGTGCGACAAGGAAAGTTTTTTTATAGCCAAAAATCAGTACCAGAGCAGCCTCGGCCTTATCTAGCAATTAACTTCACTTTTCCACCAAGACACACACACATGTACGAGAGTGTTAGTATGAATCTTTCACTGGAAAATACCACTTTAGCTATGCATAACAAATATCCCTAACATCAATTATGGCTACCAATATCTTTAAGTCTGCAGTTAGTTGATCCAAATAATGTTGCACAAATCCAGATCTAAGCATAAAAGACATTAAGTAGTAAAAATAAAATGTGGCTCCATGCATCCAATAGACAAGACAAGGACAATGTATTTGAAAGTTTTTTTTTTTTTAATTAGAAGAGGGCATGTGAGAGGAAAACAAGAGAGGTGTTTCTGATTCTCCTCAATGGGATGGGTTCTTGAAAGTCCTCAGCATTTCAGATCTAAAATTTCTCTCTCTTGTTGGTGTAGAAAACCTAGACAAACATAGAACTCAAAGGGAGATCACAAGGCAAAAATTGAGAATGTGACCAAGAGTATACATCTAGAGTGATCTAATGCAATGAAAGGTGACTAATGAATGGAAAAACCCTTCTATTTATAACAAAATATTAGAGCGGTCTAGAACTTGGTGTATGAATAAAATATTATTAATCAAATTCTAGAACCACCCTTTAGGAATATTTTATTATATTTGTTGGAGGGAAAAGGATTTTTGACTTGGGTCAATTCCTTTATTTATAAATAATAAATAAATAAATGATTTATTTACTATTTTAAGGAAATGGTGGGAATATAATTAAATAAATAATGATTTATTTAATTATTTATAAATGATTTATTCAAATTTAACTAGGAATATTATTTAAATAAGATTTAAATAACTTATTCCTAGGAAATAATCAAATAAATAAGGATTTATTTAATTGATTTCCTTGTTTTGGGTTAAATATGACCAGGAAATATAAAAATATATAGATTTGTTTATTATTTCCTTTTGGGGTTTCCTGTTTAGACCATAAAAAACTTAATAAATGTGTTTTACTAAGTTATTTCACATAGTGAAAGAAATTTTACTTAGGGTAAAATTGGTATTACATGGTGTACTTGGGTTCATCTAATGATAATAGGTTAGATGGCCAAAAAATGGTGTAACAAAGAGGAACAAGACAAAAGTAAAGAGAGCTTTAGAAAGTGGGTAGTAAGAAGTTAGTTGTGATGGGAGGCAAGGAGTTACAAGGGGTAACAAAGGGAAAACTCAATTAAGAGAAAAAAAGCTTTGAGTTTATTTTTCATGTAATGAGAAAAGAGATTTTTTTTTGAAAAAAATAGAAAAAAGTTAGAAAAAAAAATGAAAAGCAAAAAATAAAAGGTGGACCCACCAACTCTTGGCATACGAAATAGAGTTGCTACAAGAAAAATATGGCTGCTACTAGCACACAATTTTCTATAGGACATTGCTACAGGAAAAATAGATTTGTTATAGGAAGTTAACCAGGACGAATTTTTTTGATCAAAGGTGTTTTTTCTCCTCTATTCTCTCTCCTCTTCTTACACACTCCATGGAAAACTCCAGCATGCACCCATTCACTCATTTCACCTTTTATGTAGGTAGAAAACTGCATTTTTACTCATGACTGTAATTTCTACAAGAAATTCCTAGTAGCTACATGATTCCTGTAGCACTACAAGAAACCATGTAAATGCTACAAGAAACTTATTTACAAGGAAATTAGCTCTCTCAAAGTTTTCTAAACTTCAAAAAGAGCATCATAATTTATTTATTTTCCTATACATACCACTCCTAACACTCACTTCACTCCATGTGCAAGGATTCACTCCCTAAACCCTATGTTGCGGCACTAGCAGCTAAATCACCTGTACCATGGCATGGGACCTCTCCCCTTACCTCTCTGTCACTCCAATAATTCCATCACTCCATACCTAACCTCCATAAACCATTTCCCTTAATCTCTAAGCAATTTGGAGCCCCAAGAAGCAGAGAGAAGACTGCTACAGAAAGTTAAAAAGTTTCTTGTAGCAATTTTGTATATGGAACATCAAGGTCAAAATTTGAGGATAGGTTCATGAAGATGGCTTCAAAGGACCACTAGCAGACTCAAGGAGGATGAATAGGTTTCTTAGAGGATGAGAAAATAGTTCAGTAGGGGGTACGATGGGCCTCTAAATTAGACATAAATTAAGGCCCATCTAACATTTTTTAGGCACATAAAAGATATATTAAATCTCTCCTTATACACTTAATAATGTTTTTCATTGCTTTAATATGTTCTTAGGAAGGTTTAAAGATAATTTTGTATTTGTGCCTAATATTATTTATTTTTGAAGGATGTTGTGAGAATATTAGGCAAATTATGAATATTTGAAGAAGGAGATAATTTAAGGACTTGCTCCATACTACTGGAGGATCAATATTGGAGAATAAATGAACAAAATATCATGAAATAATTGAGAAATTCTGGATATATTCTAGAACTTCGATGTTTGAGAAAATATAGGAATGTGTTCCATGTCATTTACTACAAACTCCAAGTGTTGGGAACTAGATCTACTATTTGAGGGATTTTGGAGGGGAAATATTCCTCCTTTCGAGGAGAATTATTCATCATAATTTTTTGTAAGTACCAATTCGAATCAGCCTCTAGGGGAATGTATTTTTTAGTCTTATTATGGAGAAAAATTGCTATTTAATAGTTCCACTTTCCTTTCTTGCAAGGATGTACTTGGACTGATTCAATAATGAAGATTGGTGCCATTTTTAGCTTCTAAGGCTTGTTTTCTTCCATAAGACTCTAAGTCCTTATTGTGCTTGGCCATCCTAGGAGCCTCATAGCCCTCTTTCACAATTTATTTATGTTCTTTCCACTTCTTGTTCACATGCATCTCTTATTTCTGTTTTGCATATTTGTGTATTTAGTATTACTTCTTTTCTTGCTGTAGGATTGAGTTAAATGATTGAAGTTAGTTCTTGTGCCAGTTTTTATAGGTTCAAAATAATTATTAATCCTTGGAATAAATTTGTAATTTCGTTTTAATCATTAAGCTACTTAGATTTTGTTATTAGTTCACGAATATAGGATTTCTGGAAATTCTTTGTAGTGAAATAATATCAATTTTATGCTATTTTTTAGAATGGGTTAGTGAGCTTCATTTCAATTGATTCCACTTGGGTTACGTTATAATAATGTCAAAGTTAATAAAAAAATTTACCCCATTGTATTTTTATATTATTAGGTTAGGAATTTGATAGACTAACTATCTCACTAGTTCTTGAATTTCCAGATTTTAGAGTAGTAATTTTATGTTATTATTTACAATGTGTGAATAGAGTTATTTTGGAGTGATTCAACTTAGAATGGAGACCTAAGACATCATAATTAATAAAAAAAAATTCCCATCACATTTTCATTTTATTTAATTATTCTTTCAGTGTTTTATCTCCAAAAAGAGTTTCATGTAGCACTCTTGTAGCACGTCTAAACTCGACCAGATTTTCTCCCAAAGCTTGGTTCTTGTCTCTTAGGATTGAATCATGACCCCTAGGATCTAAATACATTATTGAGGAAGAATAAACACCACTTAGGACATGCATGGTTACAAATTAGATTAGCCCTATTTATTTGAATACATGCTCTTAGGATTTCATTTACAAATTTTTGTTATTGCTTAGGATTAATTTGTTTTCCAAGAAAAAATTCCATTTCTACAATTATTTTAGGATTTTATTTCATGGAATTCACTCCATTATAGAAGATAAAAAAAGAAAGGATGCATTGTATGCTGCACATATAGTGTTGGTATCTCTTAAGTTTGTATGGACCCTGGGTTGATAATTAAAGTCGGTAGCGTCGGTAGTTTCCACATTCTTTTTGCAATACCGAGACCCACCAAAATTATGCAAATAACATAGTGAAAGAACAAAATTGAGTCTGTATCAAATGATAAAAATGAAGCTATTGAAAATATATAAATGCAAAACATAAACGAAATATAACCTTCTCTATTGTAGGGGCCCTCCACAACATATGGTTTTGAGTCTAATCCAACACTAGTTGCACATTGAAGCTCTAAAATACTTCTTCATTAAAGCGAGGAATAAAACAGAGTTTTGATAAGTTCAAAATCACATCATAATTCACACTCTGAATACATTTTCTCGCCTTGTATTTATAAAAGCCTATCATTGATTGTCTTGAGGCTTTTATGCCTATCTAGAATAACAAATTCTATCTTAAACTCTAAATAGAAGGTAGAATTTCATTGCTTCATGATTTGCTACTTGGTATATCAAATCATGAAGTGTGATTTATTTGGACTCTTCACTCGCTTGTTCCAACACTTGGTTGACCGTCCCTTTGACTGCACATCTAGGCGATTTCCTGCTTGATTTGGGTCAGATGGATAGGAGAAAATCCATGAGAGGATCATTCTCCACATGCCCACATACTTCGTTGCTTAGTTGGCACCTTATAACACATAGAACCATGGGAGTGGCTATAGAAATTTAGATTAGCTACAGAATTGCATTAATTTTGTAGCGAAATAAAAATTTTGATATAATAATAAGGAACATTTCAAAATATGAAAAACAGGTCATTAAAATAACTTACCAAGTCAAAACATGCACTTTAACACTTATTTGAGCTGATGGTGATGACAAAAGAAGGAAAGATAAGTGAAAGGAAATGTAAAAAATGAGGCTCTACATTACCCCACAAGGAGTTCATTACATGATCTGAAAATGGTCTGGATAACTTCTATGTATTTCAATAACCTACCACTGAGATTAAATTAAATGATCTAGCTTATACTTGACAATTTTGCGGAATTATTTACTTGAAAGTGGTGTATGAATTTTTATTGTTTATGTGTCTTAGGTTAATTTTTTATTGCTGAAATTTAACATGTATAACAACAACAACATAATGCAGAAAATCAAAATTTAAACACAACAACAAACTTAATCTAGGAGTTTACTCGAAATCTCCTGGGCTACGTCTCCTTTGAGCTTGGTCATCTTGACTTGCTTCTCTGGGATTATGGTAAGTTTTTTTATAAGTAAATAATTAACTCCAATGAATATAAAAATGATCCAAAGGACTGAAAATACCATCAATATCCATCTAATGGCTGTCCAAACTCTTCAAATAGCTTTAGGTTCTTACTGACATGATTCCTTCTGTCAGTGCACTAAGCTACTCTGAGTTTCTAAATGGCATAAAATTCCTCAAAATTTTGTTTCTATCACTGAAACCACTACTGCTATATCCAACACACATCAGACACCAAATATAAACTAATAAATTGATCAAATTGAGCACTACATCCCCAAAATAGGCTATCCTCCACGGTTTACCCAAGGCTGCCAAAAAATTCACATCATCTTCTTGAGCTCTAGAAGTTTTCAAAATGCTCTAAAACCACTTCCATTGGTCCCAAAACGTATTATATAGTCAATATAGACTTTTCATTCATCAAAAATGGCCTTCGGCTGCTCCGGTTTCGCCTCAATCACCTATCGGCACCCCTGGCACTAGGGTCAATGAAAACTTCTCTGCTGAGTTTTTGACCTCTAGAAGTATTCAAAAATTGTTGAAACCTATATAATTAGATTAATAATGATTTTTTTAGTCAATAATGACCATTGGTTCACTGCATATGGTCTCAAGAAACTCTGGCTAAGCCCTGGACTACCGCTAGCAAAAGCTGGCACTAATAGCCCCTAGAACTTTACTAAAGCTTTTAGGCCTTCAAACGTTCTCTACAGACTCTGAAAACCATCTCATCAGATTTATAACCTCTGAATTATCCAATTTAAACTATTTGAACTCTGGAAAAGGACTCTAGCTCCCCCTGGCTAGGCCTCAAATTGATTTTGTCTCATGGTGGCCCTAATGTTCCCTTCATCTTCCTTGAAGCAAAAACTGTTGAATATGATCTCTGTTCGACCTGAAACCTATGCTAAACTCTTCAAATTGTCGAACATACCCAATATTTACTATTTTTTCGCTCAATTTGGTCCAATAATGAGGGAGTTATGACTTCTGCAAGAAAAATGCCCAATGTCCCCCCAAAATCCCCACTAAAAGTGGGAGAACTCCAGTTAACAGTGCTAAAGATGGGGGAAACTCCGAAATTGTCGGACCCACTCCAAAATGGTGGAACTATTAGAAGTTGCATTAAATGTTTGATGGTGGTAGTCACATGTGGATGGTTTGCTTGAACCGCCGAAAAAACCGCAACTTATCCATTAACATGAAATGTGATGGGCGCTGGCCACATGGCCCATCCAAACCGCAAGGTTACAGTTATTACCACCGAGAGTTAAGCTTGGGCTACGGTCACAGTGTATGGACATATTTTTCAGGCCTATCCCTTTAAATTTTCTGCCCAATATAATTTCAAACTTCAAATACGTTTTGTAACTTATAGCTATTAAGAACTATAATGTAGGCAAGTTGGTTGGCCGTCGGCTTTGTGCACAAGAGGTTGGGTGCTCGAATCGTGTAGCCACACAAAAAAATTTCATGCAAATTTTCCACCGACCTAGGGCCATGTGGTGGCCTCCGGGCTTGCCACGTGGCACCCGTTGATTGGCCAAAATCCCAAAAGTTAATCCATCAACCAATAAAAGTCTGCCATTTTTCATCAAATAATTCGCCCGAATGGAATATTCCAGTGAATATTATGGGGAATATTTTGAGGAATATTCTTGGAATATTCCTCAAAATATTATTTTTTTAATTTTTTCCAAATTTAAAAAGTCAACTTTGGTCAAATGAATTTTAGAGTTTACTGGAGATTTCAAACCTCAATAACTTTCACATACGAACTCGGTTTTGAAAACCGTTAATGGCACCATAATCACAGTGATGAGACATTTCTAGTTGTTTAGGTTTGGAACTCTTCCGAGAACGTTGAATTTTGAGCTATCATTCTGGTCCATGATCCAGTTCTAGTCACACCTCCCCACTGGGAATCTTTTGGACCCCAAAAGACTGATATACTGAAATTGATCTATACAGTAAATGAGAGTACAAAACCCTCTTCTCTTTAGCCTCTAAATACTTGCCTTGCATGGCTAGTGACTTTGAACCACAAATAGAAAGAAATTCACACTTCCCTTCCTCGATGCAATTGTCCTCTTGTTAAGAACTGTCTTTCTTGCACTCACTTAGAAAATTTATGGCGAGAAATTTGCAAAAGGAAACTAAACATCATTTCCTTGATCAATGATCCAAGGTGGCTCAAAAAAATGAGAGATTATAGCATAAAATACATGCATACAACTGGAATTTTCATATGTACAAAATGAGTACATATTACTATGCTAAGACGTCCATCCAATTCTTACCAAGCCACTTCCATGGCGACTTTTTCTGCTGCAACTCTTCTTCATTTGAAACTTCCATTTTCACATCAATAATGGAATCCTTGGTTCCACCTTCGCCAATATTTGTGTCCTCTTGTTGCATGTGCTTGGGAAAACCAGTTGGATGTAAAGTCCAACAATGAGAGACATCATGTCCCCTCTTTTGGCAATATGTGAAAATCTTATGCAGCTTCTTTGAAAGTTTCCTTTGCCTCATCTGCTTCCTGTATGCTTTCTTCCTCATCCAACATCTCGAAACATTATGGTTAAATCGACCAAAATATGTACAGCAAATATTTCTCCCATTTAAGTATGAAAAATTATCATTCTTTGCAGAAACACAATAAAATTGATCATGGAAAGATTTATACCTCTTGTGCTGCTTTGAATGTTCATCCTTTTTTCCTTCTTGAGAAGATGAACTAGTAGAGGCTACAACTTTCATTTTCAGACTAACATCATTCTTGTCTTCAAAACTGTATGAACTTGCATGCTTGCCATAAGCTGCATGTCTACCATCTTCTTGCTGCAAAAAAGGATTAAAGCAATGGAAATCATCTTTGAAACAAATTTGACATATTTGCATCTTAGAACTTGGAATAAAAGTTCTCTTTGAAATAGCCTCACATTCCTTCATGGCCTTGGAGTCTTCGCCATTAAATTTCACATAACCAAGACCAATATTCTTGGGTCGTTCCTCAACTGAAACAGGTTCAACCATGCCTTGTGCATTCTTGCCTAACCCTTTGCCTTCATAGCCCATTTTAATCATTAATTTTTACCCTATACCTCTTGTATGTTTTTCGAAAGAACCAACACATATTTCTAAAGAGGAAACTGAAGACAAATTAGAATGGATTACCTCTTCCTCACGCA
Source organism: Pinus albicaulis (assembly GCA_034641835.2). NCBI lineage: Eukaryota > Viridiplantae > Streptophyta > Pinopsida > Pinales > Pinaceae > Pinus > Pinus albicaulis. The sequence goes on along the minus strand of JAXQQM020081620.1, from coordinate 168,525 downwards.
TTTTCTTGGTCAAAGCCTCTTGGGCTTGATGGAGCTGTGTCTCCATATCATGAAATTTTTGAAGAATTTATTCCTTCTCTTCCTTCATGGCAAACAACTATTCACGAAGTTGAGTTCTTTCTCTTTTATCTTCAAACAAAATCTTCACTGTGTCCTTCAATACAATAAAGTCATGCTTCATATCTTCATCAAAGAATCTTGTGAAGGAGGAAACTTCACTTATAGAAGTTGTCATTATGATTTAAATGAACAAATTAAATTCAAAAATGTTCTCAAATATTTTCAAAACAAATTAAAAATATTTTTTAACCAAATGTCTGTAGAGACAAACTCTTATTCAAGCAACCAAACAACAAACAAACTCCAAGAGCTTCTTAACAAACAATCATCAAGAGGGTTTATTCCAAAAGTGACCTTGTGGTCCCTTAGGGTAAGGAAGATGAAATCATGCCTTTTCTTCATTTTTTTCCTCTCCAGGACTTAGCTAATCAGTAGCTATCCCCAAATCTCAAGCAAACTCAAACAACAATCAGTTTGCAAACAGTAAAACAATCAATCTTTTACAATGTTTAAACACCTTTCAAGCTATACAGTCAAGTAACCAAGTGCTCTTAAAGCAAGAAACTAAGCTCTGATACCAACCTGATATGAAAATGGTCTGGATAACTTGTATGTATTTCAAGAACCTACTAGTCAATTTAAATTAAATGATCTAGCTTGTACTTGACAATTTTGCAGAATTATTTACTTAAAAGTGGTGTATGAATTTTTACTGTTTATGTGTCTTAAGTTCATTTGTTATTGCTGAAATTTTACATGTATAACAACAACATAATGCAACAAATAAACATTTAAACACAACAAAAAACTTAATCTAGGAGTTCAACCAAAATCTTGTGGGCTACGTCTCCTTTGAGCTTGGTCATCTTGACTCGGCTCTTTGGGATTATGGTAAGTTTTTTTACAAGTAAATACTTAACTCCAATAAATAAAAAGATGATCCAAAGGACTGAAAATACCGTCAATATCCCTCTAATTCTTGTCCAAACTCTACAAACAACTTTAGGCTCTTGTTGACACGATTCCTTTTGTCGGTGCACTAAGCTACTTTGAGCTTCTAAATGGCACAAACTCTCGCAAAATTATATTTATGTCACTGAAACCACTACTAGTATATCCAACACACATCAGAAACCAAATATAAACTAATAAATTTATCAAATCAAGCACTTCATCCCTAAAATAGACTATCCTCCACAGTTTGCCCAGGGCTGCCCAAAACTTCACATCAGCTTCTTGAGCTCTAGAAGTTATAAAAATTTTCTGAAACCACTTCCATTGGTTCCAAAATGTCTAAAATAGTCAAGATATACTTTTCATTCATCAAAAATGGCCTCCATCTCTTCTGATTTCGCCTCAATCACCTATCGACACCCTTGGCACCAGGGTTAATGAAAAATTATCTGCTAAGTTTTTTACCTCTATAAGTCTTCAATAATTGCTGAAACCTCTGTCATTAGATTTAGAATTATGTTTTCAGTCAATAATGACCACTGGTTCACTGCATATCGTCTCAAGCAGCTCTGGCTAATCCCTGCACTGCTACTGGAAAAAGTTGGCACTAATGGCCCCTGGAACTTTACTGAATCTTTTCGGCCTTCATACATTCTCTACAGGATCTGAAAACCATCTCATCAGATACATAGCATCTGAATTATCCAATTTATACCATTAGAACTTTGGAAAAGGACTCTAGCTACCTTGGCTAGGCCTCATACTGATTTTGTCTCATGGTGGCCCTGATGGCCCCTTCATCTTCATTCAAGCAAAAACTACTGAAGATGACCTTTGTTCGACTTGAAATCTATGCAAAAATCATTAGAATGGCGAAGATACCCAAAATTAACTATTTTTTCACTCAATTTGGTCCAATAATAAGGGAGTTATGACTTCTACAAGAAAAATTCCCAATGTCCCCCAAAACCCCACTAAAAGTGGGAGAACTCCAGTTGACAGCGCTAAAGATGGGTAAAACTCCAAAATTGTTGCACCACTCCAAAATGGTGGAGCTGTCAAAAGTGGCATTAAATGTTTGATGATGGTGGTCACCTTTGGATGGTCCACTTGAACCATCAAACAAACCGCAACTTATCCATTAACATTAAATGTGATGGGCATTGGCCACATGGCCCATCCGAACTACAAGATCTGGACCTATATTGTACAATTATTCATGTATCCATGAATAATATGCACTAATTTGAATTATATTTCTTTTTTCTCTAGGAAACAAATATGATGGTAACTTCGATATAGCAAAATAGTTAGCAATATCTGCAAACCATAGATATTTGGTAGATATTGAAAAAAGATATTCACTAGGAAAAATATCTTTTACAAGTATATCATTTTTATAATTTTTAATTCTAGATAAATATAGGTATATCATGGTTTTTAAACTTCTGTGGTTATCGTTATTTGCGGAATCTAGATTATCCACAATATCATAAAACATTGGTTGACATTTCGAATCCCAACGTGGATCCATCATCAGGACGAGAATGAAGAATGAAAGAAGGTTGCAGAAGGTCAAGGTATAAATAGTGGAGGGAAATGATGTTTGAGAGGAGCCGACAATAGATAACAATAAATTAATTTTAATTATAATAAATTTTATTAAAAAAAAATTAATGAAATTTTTATTTTTATATTAAAAAAAAATTAATAAATTTTTTATTTTAATAATAACTAAATTGTTTAATAAATATTTAAAGTTATAATTTATTAATTTTAATTTTAAAAACCTAAGTGCTTAAATTATTTAAAATATTTAAATTTTTTTAATTTTAAAAACCTAAGTGCTTAAATTATTTAAAAAATATTTAAAATTTTATAATAAATAATAAAGCTGATAGTCTCAAATCTGCATCTTTCCTATACACCTTTCTAGACCTTTTTCATTCACCTGAACCTTCTAAGTTGTCAATATCATTGCATATTAATTGTAAAATAGCATCTAAAATGGTTTTAACTATGTTTTGTGTCTGCTGTTTGATTTATATTTTTTCTCATTTAGCTGCGGAATCTTGCCACTTTCCGCAGCTACTGCAACTTTCCGCAGCCATTTTGTGAAATTCTATGTTGCAGGTGTCTTCAGGCAAATCGAGCCACATGGGCAAGTCAGAAATGATGTGGACATGGATCGTGTCCTATTGGCTCGGGAAAATTCACCTAAGGAGGTTGTGGTCAAAGGTGGCCAAGTGGAAGTCAACCGTAGAGTCCCACGGTGACAGGACTCTATTTCTCATCACGTGAAGATTTGTATGACCGTTTCTAATTTACGGGAGACACATCAACACCTGTACACAACTCCATAAGCCGAATCCAACATCCACTCTTCATAGATTTACTCCTCACCGCGGCCATGATGCTGGATCTCTGGACGTGATGGTTCACGTGTCTCTATCAGCACAAAATTTAGGGAATTAGTTATATCACCTTTGTTATAAATAACGCGTTTCCATACGCATAATAGTTAGTCTCCATATAGCTCTGTAATGTAATTGCGTTGCCACTGTGCTGTAATATCATTTCTCTGTTATGAATGCATTTTAATATATAAGAAGACTCTGTTTCCAAGCGTAATTCGTATTTGAAGGCTGTTGCCCGAGGCTGGTGCAGAGGGCCCCTGCACACGCTGAGGTTTTGTGCATTATTGTATAGTTTCTTGTTTATTTCTTTAAGTTCATTGTACCATAATTCATTCACGTGTTTATACATTGCATCTTTCATGGTATTTATGCTTCATTTCTGTTCATAATCTTTCATGCTTTACATTTTACTTCTGTCTTTCATGTTTGATGTTATTGTTAACTGATCAATGTTCTTGTTTCAGATTACAAATAGGCAGCCCGGGCATTTGCATATCTTTTGACTAATGACATGGAATCAATATTGTTCTGCTGCTAATTTATTTTTCTTAGTTTTTGTTTAATTCCAGTACTGCTTTGTTTATTTCAGTCTTGCACATTTGCTTCAATAGTTAGATTTAGATATATTAAATTGCTCATGTCATTTTCAGTTACCTCCGAAAACCATAGCTGGACTAATGGTGAGGGATTGAAGTATGAGTGTGTAGTTTGATATTAGTTTACTTTCTGCAAGTTAGATATATTAAATTGCTCATGTCATTTTCAGTTACCTCCGAAAACCATAGTTGGACTAATGGTGAGGGATTGAAGTATGAGTGTGTAGTTTGATATTAGTTTACTTTCTGCAAGTTAGAAATATTAAATTGCTCATGTCATTTTCAGTTACCTCCGAAAGCCATAGCTGGACTAATGGTGAGGGATTGAAGTATGAGTGTGTAGTTTGATATTAGTTTCTTTTTCTGCAAATTAAATATCAGATTGCTCAAGTTGTTTATGGTTACCTTCGAAAGCCATAGCTGGACTAATGGCGAGGGATCAGAATATAAGTTGATGTAATTTGATTTAGATTTACTTTTTTGCAATTCTTGGATTTCTTTAAGCATAGTTTCTTTTGTGTTTAGACAGCAGCAAGGATAGTTTGGTTTTCATGCTCAATAGTTCACTGTTTGATTTACTAGGCTAGCAACACATTTTCATTTCCTTTCAGTTTTGTCATTGTATGTTTCAAATTCCTTTTGAAGTTTGAAGTTGGTAAATCATTATAAAGGATATCATTGCCTTGAACAATCATAACCATACTTGTTCTTATTTTAGAATTTCCATCTCACATTAGAAAACCAAAAACGACAAAAAGGTAAGAAATAGGTTATCTTGCACATATAGTCATACCGCCTATAGGCACTTCTGGAATCCGGATTGATAAATTAATGTACTTAATTTAGGACACACTAAATTGACAGTATATACTAGACTTAAATTAATCATACTAAACTAAAATTTTAAATATTTTAAATAATTTAAGCACTTAGGTTTTTAAAGTTAAATTGAAAATAATTATAACTTCAATATTTATTAAACAATTTAGTTATTATTAAAATAAAAATTTTATTAATTTTTTTTTTTTTAAATAAAAATAAAAATTTCATTAATTTTTTTAGCAGATTATTATATTAAATTAATTGTTATTATTTCTCTAACAATGACTCTCTTGGACATCATTTCCCTCCACTATTTATACCTTGACCTTCTGCAACCTTCTTTCATTCTTCATTCTCGTCCTGATGATGGATCCTTGTTGGGATTCAAAACGTTGACCAATGTCCTATATAGGTATATCATTATTATCATTTTGAATTCTAGATTCCAGGTCAATATAAAAAGGTAATATTGAATTCTTGCAATAATAATAACGATATTGTGGCACTTCCATTAGTAATTGATCTATTGATTAAATATCTAATTTCATAATGATCAGTATGAATGAAAGTTTCATAGTCAGTGATGTAATGTCTGAATTTATTAATGGCATGGACAATAGCTAAAAACTCATTTTCAGTAACAATATAGTTTAACTCTACATGAGCCAATTTTTTACTTGTATAGTAAATGGCATAAGGAGTTAAGTATTTTTTTCCCAATAAAACTCCTAGAGTTGTACCTCGAAGCACCAGTTGAAATATGGAAGGGATATTTCCAGTTTGGTCATCTTAAGATGGGTGCTTCAGAAATATTTTCTTTCAAAGTTTCAAATTCATTTTGGAAATAAGAATTCCAACTGAATTCAGAATATTTTGTAAGAAATTTGAAGAGTGGAGATGCAATCTTTGTAAATTTTTCTATAAATCTTCTATAGTATCCAGTGAAACCAAGAAAACTCCTAACATCTCTTTGACAAGTTGGAATTGCTAGTTGGGAAATAACTTCTACTTTAGATGAGTCTACCTTAAGTCCCTTTCCTGAAATATGGTGTCCTAAAAAAATCCCCTCATAAAACGTCATAAAACAGTTTTCATGACTTAATGACAGATTTGCTTCTTTACATCTTATGAGAAAATTTTCCAAATTTTCAAGGGATTCTTCAAAATAATTTCCATAGACTGTAAAATCATCCATATACACTTCCACAAAATCATGAATTAGTTCTGAGAAAATACCCAATACTGCTCTTTGTAATGTTTTTGGTGCATTGCATGATCCAATAGGGAGTACTCGGTAAGCATAGGTTCCCCATGGACAGGTAAAAGTCATTTTCTCTTGATCTTATAGAGATACCTGAATTTGGTTATATCCACTAAAATCATCCAAGAATGAAAAATAATTCTCCCCTACTAATGTATCTAAAACTTGATATATGAAAGGGAGTGGAAAATGATCTTTCAAAGTAGCCTTATTTAGCTCCCTATAATTAATACACACTCTCCATTTTCCATTATTTTTAGGAACAATTACTAAAGGTGAAACCAACTAACTGTCTGATATTGGAAAAATAAAATTTACATTCAACAGTTTTTGTAGTTCCTCCTTAACAATTTCCCTTAAGTTTTGGATTTGTTCTTCTCTGAGGTTTTCAGATTGGTCTAGCATTTTATTCAATATATATGTAATGTATGCAAGTTTTGGGATTAATTTATTTCATGTCAGTGTATTCTCATGCATATGTAGAAGACTATTTTGTAATGTTCTCATTAATTTCTTCTTTTGAAATTCTTCCAAATTTTTATTTAAATTTAAAGTTTTACCTCGAAATATTTCTATTGAAGAATTACCAAATTCTTCCATAGAATATAAAGACATATGTATGGATGACAGATATTCAATATTACATTTCTATTTAAAATTTTGACTATTCTCACAGTGTGAAGATAATTCATTATTTTATATTCAATTTAAAATTTGATCTTCTTAACTAATTTGTGAGATAGTAAAAATGGGTTGTATATCATTATCATCATCCATCCATTCTTCATTTTCTACCTCTATCATTATTTTTGCAGGTGGGTATAATCTGAATTTATTTGTTGAGCTACCATCAAAGATAAACATATCACCAGATCTACAACTGATAAAACCATTAGTTGTAGGTGATATGAAAATGGAAGCATTTGTAAATGTTGTAAATGTTGTGCAAAGTATCCATTTCCATTTAATTAAATGTGTGCAAAATTCTCCATGTCTTTCAAGTTAAACAAAGTGTATTTGGTAACTATTTTTGATTTTATGTATGAGGGAATGTTAATTAAGTTTTATGTTTAAAATATTAAATCATAAATACAGAGAAAAATAACTTCAGCATAACATGACTCAGATATTTGGTGGTAGTTCACCCCTCCTGGGCTACGTCTGCTGGACCAAGCCTCCCAAATGAGCTTGTCCTCTTGTATTAAAATGCTCCAAAATGCTAATACAAGTTTAAAAGTTCATCAATAGGCAAATTTAAGTGTAAATACGGAATCATAAGACATGAAAATGCTAAAAATGCTTTTCCATATTCACTAAACAGTGAAAAATTACCAAGTACAGTGCCTTCTTCAACAAGGCCCTGATGGCTCTTTGAACTCATCTGAAGATTTTTAGGCTGGAGAAGTCCTGAAACAGTTATGAAACCTCTTCCATTAGGTTCAGAAGGTCAAAAATAGATGAAAATGGTTTTTGGTTCACCTTAAACAGTGAGGTACAACTCAATACAACTCCATTTCCCCAATGGCCCTTATGGCTCTCCAAGCTTCTCTGAAGCAAAAATGGCTGTAGAAAACATCTAGTGCCTTTGGAACCTATCCCAATGGCTTCATAATGCTCAGAATAGTTGAAATTGAGTAAAATTTTGTCCAATTTGGTCCAATATTAGAGAATTTATGACAGAAACAAACTTCTGCCCAATGTCACTAAAAAAAATCCACTATAAGTGGAGGAACTATAGATAACCCGACCAAAATGGAAATTTTTCCTAAATTTGTTGGACCCACTCCAAATCTAGTGAATAGTTAGCAGTTATAATAAATGTTAAGTAAATGTGGTCACATGTGCTGTTTGCACCTCCGCAATAAATGTTAATACAAATTGTCACGTGAACAATTTGAGTGGTCACATGATCATTTGAATCTACTTTAACCGTCGTTTGTTTAAAGTGCAACCATAACCGCTCCTAAACCGTAGCATTTATTTTGCAATGCGGCTGGCCACATGTAATAGTGATGTCTAATGGTTTGCCAAGTTTCCTGCCGGTGTAAGCCCTCAGGTCATAGCGCCGAGACATGTGGGGTCAGGCTAGCCCTAAGGGGCTAGCCCCTTTTATTTTTTGGTGGTTAAAACTTTAAAGCTTAAATTAAATGTAGAGCCATAGTAGTTTAGAACTACATGTGTGGCACAACGAACGAGCATGGGGCTTGCGGTGGTGAGGTTCGGGGTGCGACCCTACAGACTCACAAAAAAATTTTACACAGCCAATTCTTCCACGGCCTGGGGCCACATGGCAGCCCATGATTGGCCCAATAATTGCATAGTCAACCATTCTTCAAATCACTAAATGCCACTTGTCAAATCTTGATTCGCCTCGATGGAATATTCTAAGGAATAGTCAAGGGAATATTTTGAGGAATATTCCTTTTTTAATTTTTCAAAATTTGAAAGTCAAACCTGGTCAACTCAGGTTTTTACAGTTTACTGAAAACTTCAAACTTGCATAACTTTCACATACGATGTCGAATTTGAGTGTTGTTCACGGTGCCAGGATCGTATCGACGAGGCCTATCCGGTCGTTTAGGTTGAAAGTGATTTTGAACACTTTTAATTTTGAGCTTTTTCCATAGCTCGGACTTGAGCTCCTGGTCAATAGGCAACCAAGGTCTTCCTAAGATTAATGGATGTCCTCCTAAGTTATTCTTGGGTGTTAAGATCATAAAATAAACTGGATATTCCCAAGAATATAAGGATACACAAATGTCTTCTAACACACCATCAGGTTTAAATATAGACCTATCTACTAATTGTAACAATGTTGGTGTATGTTAGCATAATTTCTTAACACAGGTATACAAAAAGAGCCTAATTTAGTTGTGTGTGACAAACAACTCTAACAACATAAATGGTTGCTTAACTTATTTAGATCTACAATCAATAGTTAGAACAAATGCTGCAAAAAACTAGATCTATGAAGTAAATGAGTTAAACAATAAAAATAAATAGTAATTACTCCATGCGTCCAACATAAAAGACAACATTTCAAGAATTTTTCATTTATTAGTACACCTGATGAAGGGAAAAAATAAATTTATCACTCCCCCTCAATGGGATGGGTTCTTGGTCATCATCAATGCTTTAGTTCCTGGAGTTTTTCTCTCTCAAAGGTGTATAAAACCTAGAATGTGTTGAACTCTATGGGAGCTCAAGAAGAAAAATAAAATAGTAGCAGCAATTAGAATGATCAAGGCACGAAAATGAAAGTGATCTAAGTCAAGAATGAATGGAAGAACCCTCCTAGTTAGAACAAAATATTGAGTTATCCTCGATTCTAGAGAATAATAGAATATTATTAACCAAGATCTAGATCTAACCGCTTGGAATATTTTATTATATTTTGTCAGAGAAAAAATATGTTTGAGTTGGTTAAATACCTTTATTTAGAAATAATAATAATAAATGATTTATGTATCATTTCAAGAATGTGGTTAAGGAATAATTAAAAAATAATGATTTGTTTAGTTATTCCTAGGTGATTTAGTCAAATTTAACAAGGAATAATAACTAAATAATCATTTAATTAATTATTTATAGAGAAAAGTAAGATAAATAATGATTTATCTAATTATTTCTCATAATTGGATTAAATATGACCAGGAATATTATTTAAACAATGGTTTAATTAATTATTCCTAGAGTAAAATCAAATAAATAAGGATTTATTTAATTATTCCTCATGGGGTTCTATTTTAAACTAGAAATAACTTAATAATATATGATTCATTAAATTATTTCTTATAGTGAAATAAATTTTACTATGGTAAAATTGGTCTGACATGGTGTACTTCGATCCTTCTAATTGTAAATGGTTAGATGACCAAATTTTGGTGATAACAAATTCCCCCCCAACGTGTAAGAGTTAGGATTTAATCATATGAATGAACTACGTCATAAGAACACACTCACTAGACACCGAAGGGGAGTCAGAGAGCGAGATACATAGATGGAGAAAAGCGAGAGAGGAAAATGATTGAAGGGGTGAGACCTACAAGTGATATAAGTCTGCTTGAATGTTGGGGTACTTGTTCTCAATGGGGTGGGGGAGGCATATCTATGCCTGTCGAGATGACAAAGTACAAAGAATGATAATGGGCTCAGCAATACGAGACTGAGTAATAAAGTACATGATATGTTGGCATAAAATGGGCCAGACAAAAATATAATGGATCCCACATACAAACTTTGACTAGAGAAACATGAGCTAGGATTGAATACAATAATATTTGAGTACACGAGACATAATAATAATCAAATAAACAATACTAAATAGGAAAGGGCTCTGAAAATATTAATGGATCATCTTAATGATACATGCATGATATGGGCGTTGCAAGCAGCTGAAACCAAATCCATTAAATCTATGGAGCGGTATCTGCAGTTGTAACATAATCTGAGGTCATGCAGGCATGTGGGGGGCTACCTGAAGGGCCACCCCCTGATGAGGTTTGAAACATATCACACACACCCCTGAATCACTGGTACAATTTGTTGGATCACCGAACCATCAAGTATATGAATCTCAATCGTGTGATAATGAGCTAAGTCTGAGTGGATTAAAAACAACCAATTCAAAGGGAAATGATGATTCCCTTTACCTAATTCGATGCACTAAACAAGAATGGAATCTAGAACCAAGGTACACCTCCCTCTAGACCTGTCTTCTGGAATGAATGTGTTGATTTTAAGAGAAGGAGATCTGCCATAGGTGAGGCAATGATGAATCCTCAGCTAAGGCATCAGGGATCATAGTAATGTGACTAATAAACTTACACCGGGGATGATGATGGAATAGGGATATTGAGTAACGGATGGACGACTTCCCTTGTCATAGCATTAAAAGCATGGATGACCTAGCAGTGACTAACTTGACTACGGAGGGGATTTGGGATAGTATGACTTGAGGCAAAAATGGGCGACACGAGCGGAATGTAAGACAAAAATGGATGGAATACTGTAATAGGAGGCAAAGGGACACATGACAATCTAAATGAATGAAATGATGACTTAACTCGGATGCTCTGAACAAGGGTGACTCGATGATGTTGCGACACGGATTAGGCCCATTAGGGACCATAGAAACAAAAGTAAAATATTGTTACTCATGATGAAAATCAATGCACTAGGTGACAAGTATGAAGGCAAAGTGGTGCCCCAATTACAAGCATCGCATGTGAAAAAATCTGATTTTAAGAGGTGGCAAAGTGACCCTTCTTGGAAAAATGCCTTCCTGGTGAAGTGTCAAATTACAAAAAACAAAAGAATACACTTTATAGTGCTTAGTGAGAGCTTTCCAATGGTGTTGATGGTTCATCAAATCAAGATACAATTTGGTCATAATTGGCGATGGAAAATTTAGGTTTTTTCCTTTAAAAGGGTGATTTCCCTCCAATTTAATTCATTTGCTAAGTGATTTGTGGTGAATTTTGGAGAGGAGGAGAAGCACCTAAATCTTGCGGTGATCATATTGGACCAACCGTCCATTGGAATCTGGATCCGTGAATTTCAGGTAGGTGGCCTTACTTGTCTAAAGGTGACCTTAATGCTTCATGGAAGAATGGTTCCTGGTGAAGAATCAAGGTAAGAAAGTGTTGAGGCTCCGAAAATTGGTGCAACAACATCGGGGAAAACCACCTGGTCGAGGACTTGAAAATCGTCCCTTATCTGTTTGGTATGGTGGCTCTAACTGGATTTATGGGACTAGTTTCCCAATGAAATATAATTGGGTGAATGGATGGTATTATAACTGACTGTAACCTAGTATATGGGAGTGATAAAAAGCTTGAAGTAAATAAATATGCCTATCTATATCTATCCCAGGATGAATTATTCACTCTGTGTGATTTATAAAAATTATCTTTCAATGGATGCAAATAAAGATTATATAAACAATTAGAGATATAAAAACAATTTAAAATAATTGATTTAATTAAATAGTTAATTAAATCAATTGAATAAGCCTATATTTCATCTATATACTGCATGTATTGAATAATTGTACCAAATATGGCAATCAAACATGTTCATAAGTGAATTAGTGTCTGATTGTTTTAAAATGATACATAAAACAAATCACCAGAAGAAAAATTAACCATTTCTCATTTGGAACAGAAAATTAACATATAGGATAAACGTACCATGTATACGCTAACTCTGCTCATTTGAAAAACAACATTTGGTCCAGCCCTTTCTATTAAGAAAATTTTAAGCATACAAAAGTGTGACTTTTGTAAAGTATTCCTTTCAAAATTGCAAGATCCCTTCTTAAAAGACATGAAGGGGTTTATATAATAAATTAGAGAGTCTTAAAAATAGTAATTACAATAAAAGTCGAGGTGTTTTAAACAATTATTCTCAAACTAAGTGAAAATAAAAATAGAAATAGAATTTAATGGTGTTACTTGCTTGAAGGTTTCTCTGATGTCTCAACAACCATTCATTCCTTCGGTTGAAGGATGTTGAGCATAGGCTTAAACTCGGGAGGTTTTCTTGTCTTGATGCACAACTGTCTAGTGAAAAACGCATCTGAAAGTGGAGGCAACATATAGGAAGAACTATCTGTAAGAAAACACAACATGATCCATTGGCTATGTGGCTTTACCAAGTATTTCCAATACTTATCCCAATCTAGCTTTTCCAACTTTTTGATGCTTTCCTCTTCGACCTTGGAGACTTCTTTCCATTGCCTTATCAAATCTTTAACAATAGGAAAATAAATATGAGTTAATCTATCAATATTATTGGCAGTGATGAGATTCTAACTGACTGTTAGAACAATATTATTAGCCACATATATAACCCCATGGATGGCCCTTCTAACTTGTTTCAATTGTATGTCCCAGTCAGTAAATAAGATTTTTTTTTTGAGTCCTCAATCCTGGGAAGATTAGCCTTTCATCCATAAGTAATATCTTTCCATGTGACATACTATGACACTTTATCACTAATTTCATGAAAATTGATTCTCTATTCTACTATTTGATTCATTAGTGAATCGCTTTGCTCACATAATTCAATGATACTTGACAACTTTTGACAAAAAATAACTTTCTTTTGTGCCAGTAGGGTATTCAATTCCAATGCTTCTTTTGTGAATTCATCTATTTTCAGATTATATTTCAATTTCTCAACATTAAACTGAAATTGATGAATTTGAGTGTCCTTAGCATCAATTTCAGTTTAGTGTGGTAATTTTAATTTATCAATGCTCTCTTGGAGCTGTGATACCTGTACCACTAGTTGTTGGTTGACATTATGTTTTTCTACCTATAGTTCTTGTTCTAATTGGATTATTCTTTCATCCTTTTATTTAATTAGTTGTTGAACTTCAGAGACCTTATCTATAGTACTATATGCATAGGCTCTTGTGAATTGGATTAGATGAGATAGACCCCGAGAAATATTTTCTTGTCAAACTCTCCAGACTACCTCCTATTCGAGTCCTGTAATTTACAATATCACAAGGTGACTAAATATTTTTTTCCTTGCAGATATATATATATATATATATATATATATATATATATATACTCAAAACATTTCCAAATAATAGAAAAATAAAGAAGCAATAAGAAAAAGAGGGTGTAAAAATATAATATTCCCAAATGGGAAAAGAAGGAATATAGTGCAAAATGTTGGAATAGAAGTGTTAAACATAATATAAAAGCAAGAGGGAAATATGGAGGCCTTTAATTCATTATAAAAATAGAAAAATATGCATAATAAATGGTCCTTAAGATGTAAAACAAGATATAATAAGCCTCCAATGGAGAAAACCCTCAAAATAGGTGCTGCTACTATATATCAAAGAGTTGGAAGACTGCTACAACGCTATTTAAAAGGCACTGCTACAACAAATTAATATACAAAATAACTATTATAGCATCATTTATCACCCTTGTATACTTGATAATTTACACTTTGGCCTTGGGCACCCTTTCCCCAGACTTGAACATTTTCTCAAAAAACAGTGTATTAAAACCTGTACGTGACTCTTCCTAGACTTTTCCACATATACATGAGAGTTCATTCATATAGATCCGCATATACCCTTTTAACCATTAAAAAAATATATATTTTCCCTATTTTTGAGGTGGGGTTGATGGTTATTCGAGTAATTTAACCACCCCAGTCGGTGGCCTAACTATTCCCAACTGCAAAAACTAATTTGAGGGAATATAAAAGCCCCTCAAAGGAATGGCCTAAGAGAGAGAGAAAAGTATAGATATTATACTCTATTGGGGACCTATTCAAGTCTGATATTCCCATGCCTCTTGCACTTCCCAGGTATTTCCAGGAAACCCTTATTTCCTTGAGATGTTCATCACCCTATATGACATCTATTGTGCACACATCTTGGAAGAATTATTGAGAGGTTAGGGCTAGACAGATCCAGAGGACGGTATGATCGAAGGCCATGGAAGGATTCAGGAGATCTCTCCACATTTTGATTACATACGTGTCATTCGTAATAAGAGGTGTTAGGAATCTGTAATTTTTAGTAGATTGGTGAAACTAAAACTGCAGAAGCAACATCATTTCGACCAACTTTGGGATTCTAGGATCTAGCCCTCCTGAATCCGGAGAGGGATCTCTCCAATAAGTACAAAGATGGATTTGTCTTTGAAGTTTGGGGTTATGATGTTAGGCTAGTTATGAAGGCCAAGAGTTTGTTTTTTTTGGATGGTTGAGCATGATTACTATTTGAGGCGGAAAGTTCTAAATGCAAAAAGTTTCAAAGGTGAGAAGTTGCAAGAAATCAGAGTAAGCTTCAGCCAAAAAGATAGATAATTGCAGGTTTTAGTCCATTGGGCTATGGAGTAATAATAGGATTTAATTGAGGCAGCAAGAGGCAAAAGTGGTCCATGGGGCAAGTCATCTATGTCTAAGGATCTCTTTGAAGTTTGATTTATGGAATGAAATGATACAATAAGAAGGAGAGATAAACAGATGCAGAAAAAGAGCAGCCCAGGATCTGATAAGTACTTTTAAACTAGTCAGCGTTTGACATAGACTCAAGAAAAACATAAAAGTTACCTAGGATCTGGTAAGTACTTTTAAACTAGCTAGCCTTTGATACACTTCCAATATAAAACATTTTAAAACAAAGCGAACTTGAAAGCAACTTTTGGAGTAGAAACTAGCGAGTCGGGCTCACCACAAATCCTCTCCTAACTCTGCTTTACTTGGTTACTCTCAAGAAAAACACATAGACAACACAGAATGGCCTAAGATCTGGTAAGTACTTTTAAACTAGCCAGCTTTTAACACATTCCAAGGGAAATATCCAGACAGTAGTGGAGATAAAATTGGGACCAGGGCTCACCATATCTTCCTCAGTTCATCTTCACAAAACATATACTGAAAATAACATTTAAAAATAACATTCAGCTAAGGAAATAAGATTAGGGAACGCCGTCATTCCTATGCGTAAACTGAATTAAATCATTCCTAAATAACACAGTTTAGAAGAAAACGTTCAGATAAATATTTTCATTCAGAGAAGGTTACTATTGTACAATAGGTCCTAACTCTATGCATGCTGTTCTTTATAAGAGAAAATGGAACACAGTGAAAACATAAACAAAATGACAAGTTACAATAAGAAAAACATCACCGTCAACATAGACCAGGATCCCATAAATCAGCTTGTATTGATGCTCCAAACCAGTTACAGCTTTAAGTCCAGTGCTTTAGGTTAGCAACCATCTACACATCTCAGCCTAACCTATCTCTCACCAGCAGAGCTCCAAGAGCCAGTGAATACTATGTACAATCAGAAGTTTAAGCTCAATTGTATATCAAAGTTCTACAACCAACCCCTCACTCATCTTCTATTGTAGTATATATAGAAGGATGAGGAGGTGAGATCTGATAAAAGATCTCAATTACAATTAATACAGAAGTAATGGCTCATTCGCCTTTGAGGGGCTCAATGAAGAAACTTACATACATATCCTCTGTATTAAATGATTTACATAATGATTAAGCTTGGTGGGAGATTTTTTTGACCTTTGAGGCTCTGTGTGGCATCGAAGTAACTCTGCTGGTGTCTGTCATTAAGTTCCTTGGCAGAAATTACTCTTTGGCTGCATTGCGAGGCAGAAATCTGGTCTTGATCAATAACTTCGGCCTCTGATTGAATACTTTGAGGCACAGGTGGGATCGTTGTAGCTAGAGGGATCAATTTGCCTCGATTTGTGGTGGTGGAGGGTTTTCTGTCAGTTAAAACACTTCATATCTTCTTTAACCTGTGTTTTAAATCGGGGATTAGGCTTTTGATAAACATTCTTAGCCATGATCCCCACAAAGTCTGTCCTTTAATCCTCTGCCCTGATAAATTCGGTCTTCATCACTGATACTCTCTGACTGCGCTCGATTCATGGTTTTTTGTTGGTATGCAGGGCTGCACAGGGGTGATATGGCATCAATTCCTGAAGAAACACTGGTGAAACATGTTTTTAACATCCTGCGACAATTTTATTTGATGAATCGAAGGCAGGAAGATCGTCATCCTCTACCCTCGAATTTTCTTCGAAAATGGGGAGAAAACCATTTAAACCCTGCAAAATACAAAAAAACTATTATAAAATCCTACATATATAGGTTTACTGTTTCAGAAGGCACATGGAGGAAGCATAACCATTGGATGGTATCATCCAATGATCAGGATTGATAGGAGAAGGTGGAAGAAAGATTAAATCAAAGTCGTCGACCGCACAGAGATCGACGGTTAGGAGCAAAGGGGAAAGTCAAAATGGAGAATCGTTGACTGGGCGACGGAATCATGGTGATGGAATATGGACCGTCGATCTGCAGATCAGATCGACGGCGGAGATTAACTGGATGGCGCGTCGTAGCCTAGTTAACGATCAGGCATCTTCGGTGAGCGATAACCATTGGATGGCCTGCCCCAGATCGGATGGTGGACAGCAGTATCGTTGGGCTTCCACGTTGGAACGATAATGCACGATGGGCAAGCGGTTTTGAAAAAGTACACGGGATGAGTGTCAAGCGATGTATGGAATCGCTAGCGATCGGGGAAAAATAGCTTTCGCCCAAAGGCGGTGCGATGGATACCGCCGGTTTTGGGAAATCGGCTTATGGATGGTAGGGACCACAGAGAGACGGACTCCGCACCGTCAATCTGCAGATCAGATCGATGGTGGAGGTTAATTTGAAATTCGGACCGGCAAACAAGTTATAAAATAATTAAAAACCTAAAAATCAAAATAACCAGAGGTTTTAATACTTCGGGCGGAGAAATATTTAAAGGCTTGGCGCCCGACTGCGGGGCCAAGGGTCATACGACTAGGGATTTATGCGGGAAGGGACTAAGACCCATATATGTACAAAATGTGGGTTTTTATGGTTTTCCAATGGTTTTCAAGGGAAAATGAGGGTTCCGATAAGGCTTAAAAGTGGGTTTTAAACCTTATAAAAGTGGATTTTCATGAATGGAAGGAGAGAAATCATGAAAAATAGAGGAATTTTATGGAGAAATAGGGAAGCAAATGAAGGTTAGTTTTGGAAGAAGGGGAAAAGGGAAATGGGGCTTGCATCATTATTCTGGCTTGGGAATCAGCAGGTTTTCTGAGTTCTGCAGGGAAACAGCAGTGAAGTTTTGGACAGAGGAAAGGCATGAGGCCTTTAAGAGTCTTCAAGAGCCAACACTTTTTAGTAATAAAATTTGTTCTTTGAAGGCTCAAAAAAGTCTTATCCACCTTTTGCTATAACAAATATTATAGGTGGCTAACAGTGGCTCCACTTGGGGATGGTGCCTTCTTGAAGGCATCAAGAACTTCAGACTTGCATTCTTTGGGAGGCTGACCTGTGCCTGATCCATTGGACCGCTTTTCCTTTGCTGAGATGACTTTCTCTGAAAATATATTAGCAGCCATGAAAACAATGGACCTTCATCAATACAAACTTTCTACCTACCCAATCCTACTGGTCTAATTTTTCTTCATTAGAGTGCACTTGGATTGGCAAACTCTTCTAAAACATTTTATTCTTTTGAAAGCAGGAAATCTAATCTAGTTCTACTCCTTATTTCTCCATGGACCCAGATTAAACAGTTGAGCCCATATGATTATCTACCTATTCTACTACCTATTGGGATTAAACTGCCTAACAGATTTTTATTCTCTAATTTCTAAAACATAAATTTAAAAACAGCCAAGTAAAGATTAAACATTTTGACTTGCTATGATCTATGGCATGAAAACAAGCTGCACATAGACATTTGTTTTATAGAAAATGAAATCAAAATGGAAGGCTTAAGATCTGAAAATTTAAAACTCTTCCTTTATCTTTTCTAGAACTCTGTTTTGACCTTTGTTTTGAGCTATCTTTTCTTTTCTTCTGGTTCAGGTTTTAATCTGATTAGAACCAGATTTTTACATATTTTTTGACTCAGAAAATGAAACAAATTTGAGTCATCTCTTTTTTGGAAACTTAGGTTTAGATTTTGAAAATGTTTGAACCTTTAATTTCTATCCTAAACTATCTACTGATAAGCCAAGATTAAGCAGTTTGGCAAATCAAATTCACTATCATATCATCAGAAAATTTAAAACTAATTAGTCAAGATTAGGATTTTTGACTAACTAGAAGTGTGCTTTGTAGGAGTGGCATTTGAGCTTGCACACTTTCAGATTTGTTTCTCTTTTTTGGTATGGGGCTATACCTTTCTTGTTTTCACAATCTGCCCTGTTTTCTTTCTTTTCATTGTTTTTGTATTTTTTATTTTTACAACTTTGAATGCAATGGTGGATGAAATATTTATAGTGGGAAAAAGATAAAAAGGCTTTTGGAACATAACATGGATCAAGAGAATTAATGCTTAAGCATCATGCCATTGACAAGACCCCCAAACAGTTCTACTCCATTCAACTCCTGCAAGAAAAATGCATTGTTACCAGCAGTTGAGTGAACAGAGTAAGGGCCAAGCCATAAGTTGTCAAATTTTCCATGCTTTCCCTTCTCTTCCCTTCTTGAATCCCACTTTAGAACTTTGTCCCCAATCTTGAATTTTCTGGCCTTTTTTCTTCTGTCAAAAATCTTTTTAATGCTGTCCTGCTTCTGCAATGCTTTGCTATACACTTCCTATCTGGTTTGCTGAAGATGAATGGTCTGGTTCACTCTTCTGATCATGTCATTTTATTCAGTTTGTAACTCTTGAATCAACTTCATCACTGGTACACCAAGGTTGTTTGGAAAAATTGCATCAATACCATACACAAGCTGGAAAGGTGACATACCAATAGATTTCTTCAAATTCAATCTGTCAGCCTAAAGTGCATGAACCAGCTTTGTGTGCCAAGACTTCTTATGTCCTCCAACAATTTCTTGATTATCTTCACTAAGATTTTGTTTGAGGATTCTGCAAGTCCATTACCTTGAGGGTAATAGGCCGTGGAATGCCCCAATGTTATGTGATATCTATGACAGAACTCGACCATTTTCTTTGATCCAAATGCTGCTGCATTATCAATGATAATCTTGGTAGGACAGCCGAATCTGGAGAGAATATTGATCTCCATAAATTTTATAATAACTAAGTCATTGGCCTACCTACAAGGAATGGCTTCTATCCACTTAGTGAAATAGTCTGTGGCGGTGAGAATCCATCTATGCTGGGTGGAAGATGGTGGGTGGATTTCTCCTATAAATTCAAGTCCCCACTGTTGAAAAGGGGCCTCAACAGTGATGGGATGCAGAGGTAGGGGTAGCATTTTTCTTTTGCCTTCAAAAAGTTGACATTTGTGACAGGCTATGATCATCTTGTGCACATCATGAAAAAGACTAGGCCAATAGAAACCAACCCTCAAAATTTTGTTGGTTGTTGTCTTCCAGTACAAATGACCTCCACACTCTCCTTCATGGAACTGGTATTTAACCTTTTCTGCATCAAACTCAGGAAAACATTTAAGCAATACACCACTTGCATTTTTCCAGTAAAGACATATATCGATAATGCAATAGTTTACAGCTTTCAATTTAAGGAATCTTGCCTTTGTTTTTGTCAAATCGGGAAGTGTATTCAAATTAAGAAAAACATAAACAATATCAGCATACCAAGAGGAATTCATAAAATGGTTTTTAACAATAGGAGTTGAGAGTTACTCTCGATCATCCAAAGCATTAATCATATTAATATCAAGAACTTAAAAATTGGATTCAGCTATCAATCTATATAGACCTTGGCCTTTGATGATTTTAGTGGGTTTTATCTCTAAATCATATTCAAGAATAATAGTGATCCACTTAGCTCTCTTACCATCTGGGTCCTGTGTTAGAATGTCTTTAACAACTGAGTTTGGGACAAAGGCAATGATGTGTGAGTGAAGGATGTATACTCTGAAGTCTTTCAAAGCTTTAACCAAAGCAAAAGATTGCTTTTCCATAATGTTATACTTCAAAGGGGCATCCCTCAATGCCTTGCTAAAGAATGCAATAGGCTGCTCTTGTCCTTGTGGATTTTTCTATAAAATGACAGCAGTTATGGTATGTTCTGATGCAAATGAAAAAATATAAAAATCTTTTGAAAAATTAGGACTTATGAGAACCAGTGTTTTGGTTAAAGCTTGTTTCACCAGTCCAAAGGACTTCTTTGCTTCCAAGGTCCATTTTAGCCCTTGATCCTTCTTTAACATGTTTGTGATATTCCTAAGGAGCTCAGCCAAGTTGGGGATGAACCTTCTTAAAAGTTTAATCTTTTCGATGAAAGACTAAAACTCTTTAATGTTTCGAGGATGAGAGATTTGCAATATGGCCTCAATCCTCTTGGGATCTATCTTTATACCCTCCTTAGAAATAATGTGCCCAAGAAGTTTACCTTCTTGGAGAAAAAATAGTGTCTTCTTAGGGTTTAAAGAGATTCCAAACTTTCTGCACTTCTCGAAAACCTTTCTTAAATGTTCTAAGTGCTCTTCATCTGTTTTTGAAAACACAGTGACATCATCCAGATAGATAATGATGAAGAAGCCCAGTTCCTCTGAGAATGCTATGTCCATGTCTCTTTGAAAAGTTGCTCCAGCATTCATTAGACCAAAGGGCATTTTCACATACATGAAAGTGCCCCATGGTGTAGTGAAGGTTGTCTTCAATTGATCAGCAGGGTGAACTAAGATCTGATTGTACCCTGAATAGCCATCCAGCAAAGAAATTCTTCTAGACCCTACCACCCTTTGCAAAATGTGATCCATCTTTGGTAAAGGGTATTTGTCTTTTAATGAAGCTTTGTTTAAGTCTCTAAAGTCTATACAAAGCCTGATTTCTCCAGTTTTCTTCCTAACAGACACTAGATTAGACACCCACTTAGAATATCTAATAGGGACAATAATACCAGCATCGTACATTTTCATGATCTCCCTCTGAACCAAAGGTAACTGAACAGGGTTTATTCTATGTGATTTCTGTTTGAATGGTTTTTGGTTTCCTTTGAGGGGAATTTTGTGCTGTATTATTTCAATGTCATAGGATTTAAGATCTTCGTAACTCCATGCAAAAACATCAGAAAACTCTTTAAACAGCTTTATGTATTTAAGTTTAATGTGAGTTGGTAAATTTTTAGACAGTTTGATCATCATAGGTTTAAGTTCACTGCCTATATTGCACTCTTCTACTTCAGCCTCTACAGGTTCCAGTTTTGGCTTTTTGGCCGCATCGTTAAGATCAAACAACTCTTCTAAAGGCGCTAGACCGCTTGGCAAACTTTCATATATAGAGTGCAAAGTTTCTAACTCATCTGTTTCGAACTCAACATCGAATTTTGTTTTGTTTTTTAGTTTGTTTGACAGCAGGTTAACATTAACAGGTTCAGGAGACGGTTCCTCTTCACCAAGGAAATTTTATTCACTGCAGTCTGTATCATAATTTGAGTCTGAACTATGTAGTTCAAATTTATTTCTGAATTGCATGAAGTCTTCTATTTGTTTATCATTGTCAAACACCTGCCAATACTTTTCGTTATCAGGTATAGCTGGTCTAAATTTTATCTCAGTTGTGCAGTCTTTGGTTTCATATGGCGTCAAGCATGTCCTAGCTGCAAAGGCTAAATTGTGGGCTGCAATATTTCTTTTTCTTGGGACAAAAAACAGTTTGGACTCCTCAAAGGTTTTCAAAAGGTCCATGACATCGTTTTGGTAGGCTCTAAGTCTGGGATGATTTGCGTTATATTCCCCATTGACTTTCCTAATGACTAACTCTAAATCCCCATACACATTAATTCTTGTGGCTCCCAAATTTTTCAATATATGCAAGCCTAAGAGAAGGGATTCATATTCTGCTATGTTATTGGAACACTGAAAATTTAATCTATAGGAAATGCTTTCTGTGTGGTTATTTTCAGTGTTGGAAATCCAGACACCTGCACCAGTGTTAGTTCTAGTGCAAGATCCGTCAAAATACATACTCCACAGAGGACTAGTTTCAATTTCATCTGTTTGGTGAACGTCCTCTTCAACTACTGTGCTTTCTAAATTCTCATGATTAGCGGCACTTAATTGAATTTGTTTTGACTCTTCAGGTTTTGTGTTAAGTGGAGGCATGTTTTCTTGAGTGTCAAGGTTTAAAAGAAAAGGGTGCAGGGCTTGTAGTTCAAGACCTTTGTTTAGTTTGCTAATGTTTAACAGTTCAGCAAACTGTTTTGACAGTTCTGTGGTGTTCACCTCTTCCTCCCTATCGGCCATTAATCCTGTTAAAATGACCTATTCACCGAGTGTTTCCTCATTAAACATGATAAAAGAATCAAGGCCTATATTTACAGACTACATAGGAGAGTTTTGTGGTCTATATTGACTTGTAACTGTGTATTTCATATGGGACTCCCTGTAAAGTCTTCTATTCTGATTAAAAATAGGGATAGTCGCATAATTCATGTCCATTTGCATATTCCCCTATAAATTAGCCCCCCAAGATCTTGATAGTAACATTCCATACTTTGGGGGCACATCAGCCACAACAATATCCATGACTAAACATTTGGTTAGAATTTGGGCTAAGTTAACACAGAGGTCTTTGATTAAGCCTAAACATTTTACTCTGCTGGAATCAAAGGAGTAAAGGTATTTGTAAGGTCTGGTGATTTCTAAACCAAGGCTCTCCATTACAACTTTTGGCATTAAATTATGAGAAGCCCCGAAATCATGCATAGCGTTGTGCAAAATTTTGTCATGAACGTTTAAACTTACATAAAAGGGAGGAACAGGTCCCTCTTGATATCTACCTTCAATCTTAGGACCAAAAATAAGCTCTGGTTGGTCATCATTAAGATTGACAGTGTCCTCATTCTCTTCAATGTTCAAAGCCTTCAAAATTTGGGTTCTATATACATGTTGGGTAGCTAACTCAGTCAAGGGAACATAGATTTTGATCTTTGAAATTTCATGTTCAAGGCTGAAGGGAAATTGGTTCTTTGAAGTGCCGGTTTCAGCCTTATTAGCTATCATTTTATCAATAATATCAGCGTGCTGATTTTTTTTATTTACACTAGAAAAAAATGTTTTCACAGGAGTACTAGCTGAAGTGTTAGTACTGCTAATGTCTGCACTCTGTTTTTCTTTGTTTTGAGCGTCTTTCTCTTTATCATTACCAAAATTTACAGCCACTGTTTTATCCATTTGTTTGACAATTTTAGGCTTGGTTGTAGTGCTGTTTTGTGAAGATTTTTTAGAGGTTTTGTTGTTGGGGGTTTGTTGACTGGTTTTGCTTCTAAGGTCATATTCCTTTTGAGGTTCTATGATGACATTTTCCATTTCTTGATAATAATTTTCATCATCATCTCTTCTATCATCATAAGGTGTGTATAGACTTTGTTTTCTATCATAATGAATCTCAAAGTCATCATCCTCTACCCCAAACATGTTGACATCATCTCCCTTTGTTATCTCATTCGTTTCCTCAACCTCACTTACATAATTCTGATGAAAGGGAGGAATGATATGCTGATCATCCTCCCTAAGTCTGTTTGGAGGTTGGTTCCTTCTAACATTCTGATTCTGGTTCTAGTTTCTATTTTGAGGAGCAGTTTGGTTTTGATTTGCTTGTGCTCTCTTAATTATGCTCATCTCTTTCATCATTTCTTCCATCATTCTCTCCATCTTTGAGTTGGAAGTAGAAGGTGCAGATTCCTCTCTAAAGGACACTCTCTTTTCATTTTTCATTCTTGCTCTTTTTTCTATTAAGTTGACTTCCACAGAAATAGTGCCTCTTTGCATATCCTCAAGAGTTGCAAAATCTCTCTCTCTCAACTAATAGGTCATGTCAGAGTCGAACCCTTCAGGAAACTTGTTTAAAGATGAGCCCTGTGGAGGTTTTAGTTCTACGGAAAGTGCATTATAAACACTATTGAATCTGGTGCAATAAGCTTGCACACTTTCCCCAGTGTTTCTATGGAGGTTCTTGTAGTCAGAAAGGACTTGGAGAGGGTTTTTCTTTACTTCCCATTTGTTTAAGAATTATTGATGGAAGGCTTGAAGATCATTAATACTATGGGGGGCTAAAGTTTTGAACCATTTTCTTGCCTCTCCCCCTAAGCTCTGAGAAAATAACCTAAGCTTGACAGAATCATAATTAATCTCATTTCTTTCAATGTAGTCATCCATCTTATCCACATGTTGTGATGCAGTTGTAGTATTGCTAGCATCATATAATGGAATTTTGGACTGATAATCCTGTGGAAGATTGACTAATGGTGCAGGAAGGACTAAGGGGGCATACCATGCTGCCATAATATGTGGTGGGGGTGGATTCACAAGGAGTGGATTAACAACTGAAAAAGTGGGCTGAAGTGGAGTAGTTTGAACAGTGGATGTAGGGTGGTTTGAAGTGGATGGACCAGGAAAAGATTGTTGAGCTGACCTTGGATGAGAGACACCTAAATTGTGAAGGAAATGCAAAACAAGAGGTGTTGTTTCTCTGCTACCATGATGTTCACTTGTTTTAGGAGATGAAAGTGAAGACTCAGAATATAACTGATCTAAATCACCAAGAGACCTATTTCTAAAGGGATTTACTAAGTCAACTTGTGATTGTTGTAGAGATGAAAGATTTTCATGAACTGAATTAGCTCTCAAGGATGATCTGAAAACAGTTGATAATTTAATCTTAGGAGACTTCCTAATAATACCTTCTGGGTTATCAAATACTTCAGGTGGATCAGGGTCGGGATGGGCTCTAGTGTGAATCTTTCTAGGAGCCACTATGCTGTGATTTTCAAACCCAAATAAACAAGACAAGTTTAACTAGGTATGACAATCTTTAAGAGGTTAACTAATCTATTTACAGAAATTTCAATCCTACAGTATTCTAACGGAGTTTGCATGATATTATAAAATAAGGGTTCTTCCCAATGGAGTCTTAAGGTTTGCTAAGGATTGTGGAGTCGCCAAGTGGAATTTTTTAGCTCCTAAGGACGTAAAAGGTTTTATGGTCCACCACCATGTTTATTGGATACCAATCTAAAATATTTTTAGGTTTTCTGAGTTATTTTTCAGTTGTGTGGTTTTTAAGAATATCCTAACTCTGTTTCAAAACATAGCTACGGTTATGAGACAAAGACAGTTTACTCTTATGGCTAAGCCAACTGATCTTTCAAGGTTAGATAAAGTCTTATGAGAATCCTAGGGTTTACCTAGTTTGTCACAGATTCAAACAAGTTTCATCATGATTACCAGTTTCTTGGTAGTGCTTGAAAAGGCTGCATTTTACTCACAAGTTTTATGAAGTTTTTGAGGGAAGTTTCCCCAGCGGAGTCGCCAGAAATGTTAGGAATCCATAATTTTTAGCAGATTGGTGACACTAAAACTACAGAAGCAACATCGTTTCAACCAAATTTGGGATTCTAGGATCTAGCCCTCCTAAATCCAGAGAGGAATCTCTCCAATAAGTGCAAAGATGGATTTTTCTTTGAACTTTGGGGTTATGATGTTAGGCTAGTTATGAAGGCCAAGGGTTTGTTTTTTTTTTGGATGGTAGAGCATGATTACTGTTTGAGGCGGAAATTTCTAAGTGCAAAAATTTTCAAAGGTGAGAAGTTGCAAGAAATCAGAGTAAGCTTCGGCCAAAAAGATAGATAATTGCAGGTTTTAGTCCATTGGGCTATGGAGTCATAATAGGATTTAATTGAGGCAGCAAGAGGCAAGAGTGGTCCATGGGGCAAGTCATCTATGTCTAAGGATCTCTTTGAAGTTTGATTTATGGAATGAAATGATACAATAAGAAGGAGAGATAAACAGATGCAGAACAAGAGCAGCCTAGGATCTGATAATTACTTTTAAACTAGTCAGCCTTTGACATAGACTCAAGAAAACCATAAAAGTAACCTAGGATCTGGTAAGTAATTTTAAACTAGCCAACCTTTGATACACTTATAATAGAAAAAAATTTAAAACAAAGGGAAATTGAAAGCAACTTTTGGAGTAGAAACTAGCGGGCTGGGCTCACCACAAATCCTCTCCTAACTCTGCTTTACTTGGTTACTCTCAAGAAAAACACACAGACAACACATAATGGCCTAAGATCTGGTAAGTACTTTTAAACTAGCCAGCTTTTAACACATTCCAAGAGAAATTTCCAGACAGTAGTAGAGATAAAACTGGGACCAGGGCTCACCATATCTTCCTCAGTTCATCTTCACAAAACATATACTGAAAATAACATTTAAAAATAACATTCAGCTAAGGCAATAAGATGAGGGAACGCCAACATTCCTATGCTTAAACTGAATTGAATCATTCCTAAATAACACAGTTTAGAAGAAAACGTTCAGATAAAGATTTTCATTCAAAGAAGGTTACTACTGTACAGTAGGTCCTAACTCTATGCATGTTGTTCTTTATAAGAGAAAATGGAACACAGTGAAAACAGAAACAAAATGACAAGTTACAATAAGAAAAACATCACCGTCAACATAGACCAGGATCCCATAAATCAGCTTGTATTGATGCTCCAAACCAGTTACAGCTTTAAGTCCAGTGCTTTTCATTAGCATGTATCTACATCTGTGCATCTGTTCTAACTATCTATTACCGTGACTCAGATCCAGTGAATACTATGTACAATCAGAAGTTTAAGCTCAAGTGTATATCAAAGTTCTACAACCAACCCCTCACTCATCTTCTGTTGTAGTATATATAGAAGGATGAGGAGGTGAGATCTGATAAAATATCTCAATTACAATTAATACAGAAGTAATGGCTCGTTGGCCTTTGAGGGGCTCAATGAAGAAACTTACATACATATCCTCTATATTAAATGATTTACATAATGATTAAGCTCGGTGGGAGCTTTTTTTGACCTCTGAGGCTCTGTGTGGCATTGAAGTAACTCTGCGGGTGTCTGTCATTAAGTTCCTTAGAAAAAATTACTCTTTGGTTGCATTGCGAGGGAGACATCTGGTCTTGATCAATAACTTCGGCCTCTGATTGAATACTTTGAGGCACAGGTGGCATCATGGTAGCTAGAGGGATCAATTTTCCTCGAGTTGTGGTGGTGGAGGGTTTTCTATCGGTTAAAACACTTCAGATCTTCTTTAACCTGTGTTTTAAATCAGGGATTAGGCTTTTGATAAACATTCTTAGCTGTGATCCCCACAAAGTCTGTCCTTTAATCCTCTGCTCTGATAAATTCGGTCTTCGTCACTGATACTCTCTGACCGTGCCCGATTCATGGTTTTTTGCTGGTATGTAGGGCTGCGCAGGGGTGATATGGCATCAATGCTTGAAGAAACACTGGTGAAACCTGTTTTTTACATCCTGTGACGATTTTCTTTGATGAATCGAAGGTAGGAAGATCGTCATCCTCCGTCCTCGAATTTTCTTCGAAAATGGCGAGAAAACCATTTAAACCCTACAAAATACAAAAAAACTATTATAAAATCTTGCATATATAGGTTTACTGCTTCAGAAGGCACATGGAGGAAGCATGACCGTTGGATGGCATCATCCAACGATCAGGATTGATCGAAGAAGGTGGAAGAAAGATTAAATCAGAGTCGTCGATCGCAGAGAGATCGACAGTCGGGAGCAAAGGGGAAAGTCAAAACGGAGAATCGTTGACTAGGCGACGGAATTAGGGTGATGGAATATGGACCGTCGAACTGCAGATCAAATCGACGCCGGAGATTAACTGGATGGCGCGCCGTAGCCTGGTTAACGATCAGGCATCTTCGGTGAGCGATAACCGTTGGATGGACTGCCCCGGATCAGACGGTGGATAGCAATATTGTTGGGCATCCATGTCCGAACGATAACGAGCGATGGGCAAGCGGTTTTGAAAAAGTACACGGGACGTGTGTCAAGCGATGTATGGAATCGTTGGCAATCGGGGAAAAACAGCTTTCACCCAAAGGCGGTGCGATGGATACTGCCGGTTTTGGGAAATCAGCTTATGGACGGAGGGGACCACAGGGAGACAGACTCCACACTGTCGATCTGCAGATCAGATCGATGGTGGAGGTTAAGTTGAAATTCAGACTGGCGGACAAGTTATAAAATAATTAAAAACCTAAAAATCAAAATAACCAAAGGTTTTAATACTTCAGGCGAAGAAATATTTAAAGGCTTGGCGCCCGACTACGGGGCCGAGGGTCATATGAAGGGTCATACGACCAGGGATTTATGCGGGAAGGGGCTAAGACCCATATATGTAAAAAATGTGGGTTTTTATGGTTTTCCAATGGTTTTCAAGGGAAAATGAGGGTTCTGATAAGGCTTGAAAGTGGGTTTTAAACCTTATAAAAGTGGATTTTCATTAATGGAAGGAGAGAACTCATGAAAAATAGAGGAATTTTATGGAGAAATAGGGAAGCAAATGAAGGTTAGTTTTCGAAGAAGGGGAAAAGGGAAATGGGGCTTGCAGCATTATTCTGGCTTGGAAATCAGCAGGATTTCTGAGTTCTGAAGGGAAACAGTGGTGAAGTTTTGGACAGAGGAAAGGCATGAGACCTTCAAGAGTCTTCAAGAGCCAACACTTTTTAGTAATAAAATTTTTTCCTTTAAGGATCAACTAGTCTTAGCCACCTTTTGATATAAAAAATTTTATAGGTGGCTACCGTGACAAGCGATGAAACCCTTCAGAATTGTTTTCTAACAGTGAATGAAGGTGAGAGGTTTCGACCATGGCAGACTCAACCAAAATAGGTAACAGTCTTTAGCTTTATTTTTCCTCTACTCGCTTCTAGTTACATTTTTTAGTTTAATACATTGGTCACGAACTCTCTGGCTTCATTCTTCAAGTTCGATTAGATTTTTAACCCATTGTTTCCTTTTATTGGTGTTCAGGTTCTGTTACGATAGGACCGCAAACATGGGTTGGGCCGGCTTAGTTCCTCACAATGAGTAAACATGTAAGCCCCCTTACACATTTTCAATTTTATTTCTTGTTAAATGTAATTCCTCTTCGTTGAGGGTTAATCCCTCTTTATCAAAGGGTTGCATGTGACCTTAGCCCCACCTACATGTAGGGTTTTTGGGTTTTTCCAGCACTTGTTAAGGATGGCGTTCCAACGTTTATGCTCAAACTAGCTCCATCTAGTCTTAATTCTAGACCTTAGTATTTACATTTCTATTTAAGAAGGTCTATTGATTCTCGGCCTACTGGCCTTTATGCACAGTTCCAGATTTTACTGGAATCACTGTAATTATTTTGTCCTATTTTATCACAGAGTTAACTTCTTGTTTATACTCGAATTTATTGGAAATGAGTTCTCTTTTTTAGAAGGGTTCGGATACATATATTTACTATGTTTTATACTATGATTTTTATCTTCCTTTAATGCATGCAAGGTTCTTGTTGCAAACTGTTTTTACACCTCCATCTGAGGTTTTCCTATTTTTGAATATATGAACCCTCTGGAACTTCTTTTTGTAAATGATGGTCTCTACTGTGAAGCTTCAAATTTAATTATATCTTCTATTCTTTCTGTACATAGTTCTATTGGCTTACTCTTGTCAGTTTATTTCGCAGTTTATTTCATCACTACACTTGGCTTACTAATTCTCTGTGTTTAAAAATTGATGTATATGACAGTAATCCCTTTGTCAATATGACTAGAGGACTATGACCCCATCCCTGTCCCCATGGGGCTCGGTGCTAAACCTTTGGGCCTTAACACACTGTCTTCCCAAAGCTATTCCTATCTCTTCCCTAGTTCATAAGATTTTTCTCTATCGTATACTCTATCTATAATAGACTAAATACAATAATTTCATGTCTAAATGAAAAGAAGATCTTTCCTCTCACTAGGTTCCTGTCTATGTTATGCAGTTCGTACATTTTACTTAGAACATTATTCAAACTCTAGACATTCACATTATTTTTTATGACATGACAAATAATAAAATGTTTTCTTCGAGATATTCACAATTCCAACTATGTCGGCTAGATAGAGGTTAGATTTTACTACTATACATTCTCAAAAGAAAGGCGTATTAATAGTCGAGTTAATAAACGAAGCATTAAACATTTACTTCTAGTTTCTATCTCTTAACCTGTAAGATAAAAAAATAAAATACTTATCTATGTATTTCCTTACAATTTAATTGATGGTTCCGCCCAACCTTGAGAGGGGAAATCACGTCCTATGCTCCCCCGTGCTCCTCACCAGAGCCTTTGGTAGTAGAGATAGTCATTAGAATATAGGCCTCTAGATCTAAGTCCAGTCTATGCTTCTCTTGGGTTTTCTGAGCTCCACTAGTTTCCTTACTAGCTCTGGACAACCCAATGCAACATGTTGTTGTTAAACCCCATCATTCTTTACAGAACCCCTTCCCATACTCAATATTTTCCTTTTATCCCCCTAGGAAGGTAACTATCAGAACTGCCTGTACCTTTTACCTTGCCTTTTACCTTGGGATCTTGGAATTATTTACCATTGAGTTAATCCATTTTATTCAAGACAATTTATCAATTATTTTTAAAGTCTTGTTAACTAATAACCTTATTTGTTACATAATTCAAATGTGTCATAAAAAGTCTATCAACCATAATTTAAAATAAAAACAGGGTGTTACAGATGTAAGGAAACATGTTAAGACCCAAAGACATATGATAGGAGTGAATGTTTGTCTGTGTATGGACCACCAACAGAGTGAGTAATTGTTTGATGGTGTATAGACCACCAACAAAATGAGTAACTAATTTTCCTTGAATAATGATGATGAGTCACCTTGCATTAGTATATAACAAGTAGTAATAATTGTCTTCACACTTAGATTCAACAAGTAAATTATGATAAATTTTCCATATATATACAATATTCACCATTATAAATTTCTAATTAATAATTTAAATTTAATTTCTTAAAAATAATTTATTTAACATTTTATTTATTACATTTTTAATACTTCTAAATTATAATGCAATTTTCTTATCCTATTTACCCACACACAATTAATTTAGTTAATAATGTACATTTTTAAAGTTCACATATTTAACCTATTATATATGAATTATTTACCACACTTGAGTACTTTACTTTTAAATAATAATAGGATTTTTTTAATTTCATTTACCTCATACATAATGTATTTAATTGATAATTTATTTTTTGTACTTATCATATTTAATATCTTATATATTATATATAAATTATTTACATATTTAATATTTTTATGCATTAAATAATAATGTGATTTTCATATTCTATTTACTTGATACACAATTAATTTTATTTATTTGAACATTCATCTACTTATTTTTATATTATGTCCCTGTATTTCTATAATTGTGATATAAAATTGACTTTGTTCAATTAATTTTTATTTATTTGAACATTCATCTACTTATTTTTATATTATGTCCCTGTATTTGTATAATTGTGATATAAAAATGACTTTGTTCCTAGAATGTCGATTGAACCTTGTGCGCTGTGCTTCCAAGTCACTGGATGCCTGTGAATCTCCTTTAAGCATACCAGTCTCTGCCTGTCATAAGTTTATTCCTTCCTTAAAATAAAAACCTACTTTTTCTGAAATCACCCTGGTAAATGGGGTAGTGCGGTGGGAAAAGGGTAAAGTGCAAGAAAACCAACGAATTCAATTTAGGGAATATTCGATTTAGATGTCAAACATCAGATTCACATTGGGGATGGCCTATCGCTTCATTTAAAAATACAGAAGTTGCATATTCTAATGGGAATACATTTACTGCGTAGAACCAGAAATAAAACAAAAAAGGACATACGCTGTCCAAAGAATTCATGCTCTACATGGTACCTGAGGGATTATCTGAAACAAAATGGAGAAGGAAGCTGCAACGCCACAATGGCTGAAAATTTGATTTGACAGGACATAATAATAATAGTGTCTGGTTGATGGGTTGAGATGGCCTCGTCAGCATCATATTTTACTGGATTGTTGTACCCTATGCTAGAGAGGCATCAGGCTTCGTCAAACAACAGACTTCGTCAAACAACAGATCCAACAGATCAAGCCGGAAAGATCGCAGACAATTTGATCCAAATAAAATGATAACAATGACTTTGAAAAAATGAGATAAGAGACCATGAATATAGGACGGGCGCAGTGGGGGTGTATTAAGCCTTGCCTTGCATTCTGGCACGCGTAACTCCAATGCAAGCATCCACAAAATCGGTTTCCAGGAAGTCGGAGGACAGTATCTGCAACCGATCGGCGAGTCCTCTTTTGAACACCTGAGAAATAAAGAGCCTCCCATACCTTCTGATGCGATTCGTCACAGGCTTCACACACAGAATCGGGTTATCCGCCTGCGGAGTGACCGTGTTTTCCACGCGGTAAAAGAACTTCCGCGACGAGACAGGCGGCTGCTTCGCCAGATTCTTCACATTGCTCTCGAATTTGGTGTACGGAAGATCCGTATCGATCCAGTCGTCTTTCAGATGCGCGGAGCTCCACAGCGGCGAGCCGGCGGCGGGCGCGGGTGCCTTGGACGGCTTCCATACGCAGATGACCCTTCGGGGCAGCAACTCCGCCAGAGTTTTGGCGAACACGGCGTCGTCCTGCGGAATCAGGAAATCGCCGAGCTGCTCCACGAGCCACTCGTCCAGTTTGGGCGGATCCTCGTGGCCGTATTCCGTTCTGATCTCCAAGACGATGAATTCCGACTGGGTTTCCGACAGAAAACGCTTTATGTCGTGGACGACCACGTCAATTTTGTAGGCCTTCAGTATCCCGTGGCAGACGTGCCAATTTTTTTCCACCCGGATATCGAAGACCCTGCATCCGTTGAGCAATTGGCGGTAGATGGAACATGCCTGGCAGCGCGCGAAGGGACGGGACACACACGGAATGCCGATTTTGTTGGTCGCTGAGTCGTGAGTTCCCGGCCACACTATGTCCTCCATTTTCAGATCCCGCCCGCCTTCCTCGGCCAGTAACTGAGACATCCATTCTTTGTGATCCGTGGTGTGGAAATCTGAACCGGGGAAGTCGGTTCCTTCCGTTCGCTGCAACTCGCCCAGTTGCTTCTTTTGTCGCTGTACCTGTTTCTGTTTCGAGATCTGGCCTCCCATTTCGTCGTCTTCCCAATAAAATATATTGCTCCCCCCTTAAAGAAAGCACAGATATGCCTGTGAGGGCAAGTGGGAGGAAGACGAGGAGGAAGGGCGGGTGGGTATGTAATATGCATGGGTGGGTGGAAGAATTGGAACAAGAAAATATAATAACCAGTTTGTTGTGGAAAGGAAAACTTTGTTCATGGCGGATAGACGACATGGACCTCGTCTAGTCAAGTGAAAATGATGTGTCACCGCTCTGCCAGATGGTCCGCACTTTTTCGGATGCTGTCACCATACCATAGGGGACCCCTCGCACATGTTTGTTGCCCGTCTGTTGCATGTGGGAGCAAGCGAGGTTTGCGCATCCAGGCTGGCAAATAATCGCTCCATTTGAAACAGCGTCGTCATCAGTGGATGCATATGTGGACTCCACTGCAACATGGATCCCGGAAGAATCTGTGGATATTCCTGTATGTGGTTGACTATTGCTTACATTGAAGGGCCAAAGCAGGCCTTTAAAATAGGTATAGGTCGGTAATATGTGTTAACTACTTTTTCCTTTTTAGGCGCTTGTGGTGGAATTTTACTTGTGTTTTATTTTTATTTAAAATAGTTTCAAATGCATAAAAGAATTTATTACTAAAAAAATAAATAATGTTAGATTTAAGATTTTTGTGATCTATAGAATAGATAAATGTTTTTTTGGATTAATTACATTATTAGGATTTGGTCGATGTTTCAAACCAACTAATATGGTTCATCCTCAAGATAAGGTGAAGAAGTCATTCAATCTTAATGCATAAATAGTGAGAATGCATCATTACCTGGTATTAGCTAAAAAAACTAGCCGTTAAAAATATAGCCATTTAAAACTAATCAAGTATGATAGAGATTTAGATATTTAAATAAGATACATAGGGATTAAAAAAAAAAGAGATAAATAAATAAATAAATACAATAAATACAATAAAAATTTTCAACAAGAGAGAGCTAGGGTCCAGCGCTTGCTCAACTTCCAACCATCATCCCTATTGAGATTTTTAGCATGACGCTCAATCTCAATGGCTTCCCTGAGCTTCCTATGATGGAAGTGGTCAACCTTAGCGATGACTTTGGAGTCTTCAATGCAAACATGGTGACACGATTTCTCCACATGTTCTGCTAGAGCAGATGTGCGAGATTGATTGTGCCTAATGTCAGCAGCATGCTCCTGGAGTCTCTGCCTAATGGATCTTCCAGTTTTTCCAATATAGAGTGTGCCACATGAACACGGAATCCTGTAAACACCCTTCATGTATTTAGGGTTGATAGGGTCCTTGACCGATCCGAGAGAATTTTTAATAGTACAAAGGGGTTTGAATGAAGAAGAGACATTATTCCTTCTGAGGACATTGGCAATCTTGTCGATGGTCCCTTGGATAAAAGGGAGATCAACCTTGGAAATAGGATCCACACAGGAAGATTTTCCATTTAAAATTTTATAGGCCCTATGGCCCTCAGATCTACTATATCCATTATTTTCAAAGACCTCAAGAAGATGGGATTTCTCCAACTCCAAGTGGTTGTGGTCTAAGATTCTAAGAGCTCGAGTAGCAAGAGTGCAAAGAACACCAAATTTCTGAGTAGGAAAATGATGAGTGCCAGCATGAAGATATTGTTCTGTGTGTGTTTTCTTGCGAAAAACTTGGTGGGAAATGGAACC
The DNA here is from genome assembly GCA_034641835.2 of Pinus albicaulis. NCBI lineage: Eukaryota > Viridiplantae > Streptophyta > Pinopsida > Pinales > Pinaceae > Pinus > Pinus albicaulis. The sequence goes on along the minus strand of JAXQQM020081620.1, from coordinate 133,178 downwards.
ATCAGCCCTTCTAGAGAGAAGGATATTTAAAAAAGGAAGCGAGCCATCAACCTCAACTTCCATGGTGAATTTGATGGAATCAGACAGGGAATCAAAATAAATAATATTTAAATTCCCCAAACCAAATAACTCAGATTTATAATTTTTGAATTTTAAATAAAATTGTAAAAACCTGAATTTTTGAATTTTTGTAGATTATATCCTCCTCTCCTAGAACCTGATGGTGAAAAATTTGTGAAGGTCAATTTCATCTTCCCCTAGCATCTCCACAATATCAATGTCTACCTATCTACTTCCAATAAAACTGACCTTTCCATGTGACTAAGGCCTTGGCACTCCCCCATATGTCAAACTAAGAGTGAGTTGGGTCACTCTCTACCCTGATCCCGCTCGTCATGAAATAGTGACCAATCATCCAACTAAATCCTTGGATCCCATAACCATATCAGCTGTGGCATTGTCCTAACAACTATTGGCACCAACTCATACCACGTCTTGGGTCCTTGCATGCAATCAATGTATGCACTCCATACATCCTGAATCAGTCCAGTGCATGAAATACTACCATGTGCTTGCCATACCACACTATGAGATCTATTATCCTACCTCCTGTAGGTACTACCCAAAATTGCTTGGAGTTTAAACATCTTCCTACAATATGGGTCCACCAACCGCTATATATACTCCTGACACATATCGAAATGTCTCTCTCAACAGTTTTCATGCATCTCCCTAAATCTAGGCTCAAGGTTGGAGCATGTGCTACCCCTGCAATAGATCAAACCATCCATAAGCATGCACCTACCAACTCGCACCCTAACCATATTCCACGACTAGAAATCCTCTCTCTTGATGCATTGTGTCCTATCCAACTGTCTCAGATGAAGCTCCTGGGTCCTATTGCTTGTGAGGATAGCATCAAGAGACAATAGCCAAGTCCCCTATGTGAGTGTGCAATGTTGGAGAGTGATAAATAGAAGCCCACAGTCATCACTATGAGCAACTTGTTCTCCAAATATAGGTATGACAAACCCAATGGTGTGCCTGACATCCTGTCAGAAGATCTCTCTGGTGGCAACACTCCAACAACCTGTTGTTCATCATCATGCTTTGTTATACATAAACACACACCCCTGTACCCATTTGCATAACACTAAACTCTAAAGCACAACTCTGTTCACCACTGGATACCAATGTTCACTATCTTACCACCTTGTACCATATGAAATCCCATGTGTGTCAATTTATTGGTCACTCCATTAGAAAACTTGATGCGGTGTAAGTTTCTCCTCCCAATCCATGGTGCAAATCCACGCACCACATCACACTGCCATGCTCACCTGCAAACCACTACTCGACGCTACATGCTCCTATAGACCACTGGATGCCATGATCTATAGCAAAGGCACACATCTACCCGCACCCCACGGTATTTCCACCTCCACTATCGCATCACCACACTCCTCTAATGTATGGGTCTCGCTCCTAAACCTCTCTCGAGACTTTCTCTAGCAGAGGAAGTGGAATAGCTTGAGGGACTCCGTATGGAACATAAGGGGATTCCATTCCTTGGGTTTATAGGACCGTTTGAAGTCCCAAAATTATCCCCCCGGTTTATAGACCGTTTTATAGGATCTAGCCCTCCTAGACTCAGAAAAGGATCTCTATTTTAGATTTAGCTTTGTTTTATGATTATGATATTAGGCTAGTTATAATGATAATGAAGATTGATTTTTGATTGATTGTTTGGTTGGATTAGTAGATCTATTTAGACTAATTCCGTTGGGCTATGGAGTTATAAAAGGCTGGGTTGTTGCATCAAATTTTAAAGAGCATTCACAAGGCAAGAAACTGTAGTTTTCTAAAAAAGAGATCCCTCATAGAGATGAACCGATGTGGAAACATTATAAATATAAAGAGAGATCCCTCTGCGAGTCTAGGAGTCTAGAAGAGCTAGATCCTATAAAACGGTTCTATCGCTAGGGATAATTTGAGACTTCAAATGCTCCTATAAACCAGGGGGATAATTTTGTCCCCTTCCCAAACTGAATGGTGCTTTTTATTTGGTCTGATGCAGAAGAAAACCTGATCTCCCACTACATAGCTTCTATCTGTCCTGTGAGCATCAGCATAACTTTTCTGTCTATCCTGTGCCTCTTTTAATCGTTGCCTAATCAATTTTACCTGATCCTCCATCTCTTGGATCAATTCTGGTCCGACGATTATTCGATCTTCTAACTTGTCCCAACTCAACGGCGTTCTGCAGGGTCTTCCGTATAATGCCTCAAATGGCGGCATCCCGATTGAACTGTGATAGCTATTGTTGTAAGCAAATTCTACCAAGGGTAAGTACTTTTCCCAGTGCGACTGTTGGTCCATAACATACATCCTTAGCATATCCTCAAGTACTTGATTTACCCTTTCTGTCTGCCCATCGGTCTCAGGATGATATGCTGTACTCAAATTTAACTGAGTTCCCAAGGCTGACTGCATACAATTCCAGAACCTTGAGGTGAACCGAGGATCTCTGTCGGATATGATTTTCTTAGGTACTCCATGAAATCTGATAATTTCATTTAGGAATACCCAAGCTACATCAGCTACTTCATAAGTATCTCTTACTGGAATGAATTGGGTGCTTTTTGTTAATCTATCCACCACAACCAGAATGGCATTATGCTTTTGTTGCGTAAGAGGCAACTCAACGATAAAATCCATAGAAATTATCTCCCATTTGGTCATAGGGATGTTGTGAGGTTGTAAGAGACCTGTTGGGTGACGATGATCAGCTTTTACCTACTGACATTTAAGACACCTAGCAACAAATTGGATAATGTCGTTTTTCATGCTTGACCAGAAAAGAGTCTCTTAGTGTTAGCATACATCTTCTTTACCCCAAGATGTGCACAATATACTGTTCGGTGTGCTTCCTTCAAGATGGTGTTTCGGAGATCTCCACTATCTGGTATATACATCCTTCTGTGAAATTGTAGAATTCCGTCCTCTTCTAGATCATATCCTTCGAACTTAGGTTCCTTCGAATGGTTGCTTTCGAGTCCCAACCTTACTTTTAAGTACCAATTATCTCTTACAAGATGCGCAAGTACTTGATCTCTCAAGTTCACCCTGATAGGTACGAGGGAGAATATTCGAGGTCTTCTACTTGATGCATCTGCTACAACATTCTCCTTCCCTTTGATATATGAAATCGCAAAATCGTATTCGCTTAGGAGTTCACTCCATCGTCTTTGTCTTGCATTCAAGTCTCTCTGGGTGAATTAATACTGCAAACTTTGGTGGTCACTTTTAAGCACAAAGTTTCTCCCTACCAACTAATGTCTCCACATATTTAAAGCTAAGACCACCGCGGCTAACTCCAAATCATGTGTAGCATAAAGTTCTTCATGGGTTTTTAATTTTCTCGAAGCGTATGCTATTACGCCTCCTTCCTGCATTAATACTTCACCTAACCCTTGCTTAGATGCGTCGGTACACACAGTAAAATCTTTATCCATATCCGGTACTCGCAAAATCGGTGCACTAGTCAATAATCGTTTAAGTTCAAAAAAAGTTTTATCACATTCCTCAGTCCACTCATACTTAACACCTTTGCGCTGGAGGTTTGTGATCGGCTTTGAAATTTTGGAAAATCCCTCCACAAACCTTCGGTAGTAACCTGCTAAACCCATAAAACTACGCACTTCATGTGCATTCTTAGGTATCGGCCACTCCCTGATTGTGTTTACCTTTTCAGGATCTACAGAGATTCTTTCGCCTGATATGATATGACCTAAGTAATGGATTTCCTTCTGAAAGAAAGCGCATTTGGATAATTTTCCAAATAACTTGTGTTCTCTGAGACAAGATAACACTATCCGAAGATGCTCTTCATGCTCCTTCTCATTCTTAGAGTAAATGAGAATATCGTCTAGGAAAACTTGTACAAATTTGTCGAGATATTTGCGGAGAACGCTATTCATAAGGTTCATGAAGACTGTAGGTGCATTGGTCAACCCAAATGGCACCACAATGAATTCATAATGCCCGAAACGAGTTCGGAATGCAGTCTTAGAAACATCACTCTCGCTAATCCTGAGTTGATGATAACCTGATCGCAGATCGATCTTTGAAAATACTGTAGCTCCTTTCATTTGATCAAAAAGGTCGTCAATGCGAGGCATTGGATACCTATTCTTTACCGTGGCCCGGTTCAAATCTCGATAGTCCACACATAGTCGTAATGAACCATCTTTCTTCTTGACAAAGATTACAGGAGCACCCCATGGTGAAACACTGGGTCGAATGTGCCCTACATCTAACAGTTCTTTCAGCTGTATTTGCAATTCTTGAAGTTCCGGGGCGGTCATTCGGTAAGGAGTTTTAGATATAGGTTCCGTACCAGGTTTCAATTCAATGGTGAGGTCTAGCTCTCTCCGAGGGGGCTGTCCAAGTAATTCCTTTGGAAAAACATTCAGAATTTCTGATAGAATCGGATACTGATCTAAGGAAGGCCCTTTTTCTTTGCTTACCTCTTGAACTGCATACACTTGACAACCCTTCCTTAAGCACCACTTCATTTGCATAGCTAAGATGAAACACAAGGACACGTCTCTCTTAATACCTTGAATTTGGATTGTCTCTCCCACATCATTCAAGCAAAGTATTGTTTTCCCGGAACAGTCTACCCATGCTCGATGAGACTCTAACCAATCCATTCCTATCACTAGGTCGTAAGTTCCTAGGGCTGTGACATATACTTTTAGTTTGGTCAAATAGACTCCTAGATCAACTTTGCAATCCTCAACACTTAATTCTACCGATTGAAGGTCTCCTGAAGCCATTTCTACCTGTCTAAAATCGTCCTGTTTGCAGGCTGCCAACCCACATTTATTCAATGCATAAGATGAAATAAAACTATCAGTAGCTCCAGTGTCAAATAAGATTTTGAGTTTTATTCTGTTGATTGTACCTGAAGATTCCACTACAGTGGATTGATGTGCTGCTTGGTTGTTGTTGACGACAGCATGGATTCTATGATTGCTTTGGGCATCTGATGATGGTTCTTTTCTTGTTCGCCGACAGTTCTCCGGACAATCACGTCGAAGATGAGGTCCTCCACACCCCCCAACAGTCCACTCGGGTTGGTCCTTTTGCATTCGACTGAGAAATTCCCGACCAAGAACTCTGTCCCCTGGTGTCGCTTCCTCTCCCATTCCTCCCTCGATTACCAGTCCCTCAAGACCTCCAAGCACTGATGTTTGAGGACTCGGAAGCTATTGTGTTTAAGGTCCTGGGAGCTCCTGCCCCCGCTCCTCTTGGGATAAACCTGTTACCATAAGGAGGTGGTCTCAAGTTATTTCCTTGGAAAAAATTTCGGGGAGTCCTTCCCGTAAATGCCTGCGGTATTGGTTCAGCTGGCTTGAAATCTCTTTTTATCCCCAGATGTTCTTCTGCATAACGAGCACTTTCAACCGCCTCTGCCACTGTCGATGGCTTCCACATTCTTACCATGGCTCTGATCCGAGGATTTAATCCAAATACGAAACGCTCGGCATGGCGTTCATCCGTGTTTAGATAAGAAACATATTTCACAAGTTCCATGAACTTTATCTCGTATTCTTCCACGGTTTTACCACCTTGGGTTAGAGTATGGAAGGCTCCAGCTTGCTGCTCTTGAAAGAAAGGTGGCAAGTATTTCGCACAGAATCGGTCCATGAACAACTCCCAAGGAATGGTATCTGAAGTGAGATGCAGTTGTTTTTCCATATTCCCCCACCAAATCAGAGCATTCCCCCTGAGTTGGAATACAACGATCTTTGTTTTAGAAGTTGAAGAATATTCTCTTAATGCAAAGCATCTGATCATCCCTTCCAACCATGCTTCGGCATGTTCTCCAGCTCGTCCTCCAGAGAATTCCAGGAGTTTAATCTTTTGCAGTTCTCGTGAAATACCTTCTCTGTTAGGTTTGTCATCAAAATCCTTAAGCTTTTCTGAATGTCTTTCCTCTAGATGACGTTGTTCCTCCTTGTTCCTGGTCAACTGCGACCCTTTTAACGTTTCCAAAATGGCTTCTAATGAGCTCATCACAGTAGTGAGATCGGGTGGAGCAATAGGTGATGACGGCGATCTTGATAGTGGTGATGGCGATGGTGAAGGTGGAGGTGGTGGCGTTGCCGCCTTTGGTACGTGTTAAACATGGTAATTTTTCCTGAAATACATAATAAATTCATGAGGAGTGGGTAAATTTTCAGACTGACAAAATATAATTTCGTAAGATTTGAGCTGGCATACAGGTATAGTTCTTTTGCTATTTTCCCTGCAGGCAGGGCTTACTGGTACCGAGGTTAAAGAGGGTGGCAACGCGACCTCCTTGTCCTATGCAAGGTATTTTATGCGTGCTAACTCTAGAGTGAAATGCAGGGGGTTTTTGTAGATCAAAGAGTTGTTAACAAAATAAGAGCTAAAATATAGATTTTAAGTAAATACCAGCAATTTACCTTATACATCACCTAATTTAATTAACCTGATATATATATATATATATATATATATATATATATATATATATATATTTTGAAATGTATCATATATGATTTCATAACCATGTTTTATTTTACAATTTATATATATTACTATTTTATTAAATCCAGACTCATTATAATTTCCTTAAGTTACTAAATCTGCCGATGATAGGATTTAGTGTCGTATGTATTATAAATTTAGACCCTACGCTATATATATTAACTCCAAATGATATATATATATATTTATTTAAAAGAAACCCTACTATATATATCTATTTAACCATACGACATATTTTCGACTATAGATTCGTATAGACTTAAATATTGTGTTGATACGATCTATGTGTGTACATATGGGAATTTCAAAATAAATAAAAAAATTGATAATTCAAAGACTTAAAAACTGACCTTGACAGCCTCGTCACCCTTTTTGAAATGCATTTAATAACCCGATTTCAAAACCATATAATACACCATTTAATATGTATATGCTCCTCCATTTAAATAAATTGCACTCTGAACTATTGGTTAACAACCATATGCATATAATTAATCCTCTCCGAATATATGCCACCATTTCATACCTTAATATATGCCATACCATTTTCGAACCATAAAATAAAACATTTGCCAGTGTATGTAGAAACGTTTGAAAAGTCACGTCGTTAACAGGTTACCACGAACAACGACACATAACCCCAGCCGGATACGACACCTCTGGCAATTATCGGCAAGTCACGCCGTGCGATGTTGGTGTCTTCGGTGATCAACTATCGGGCTATTAACAATTGTATGAACAGAAGGATCGCATTACCCTTATGTATACGCTTCTGTCGGTCCCCTCCAAACAGGTACTCGTTATGCCATTGTTGTAGGAACAAATAGCATTGATGCTAATAACTGATATGTTGCCATCGACTTGATGTTACACAAACTGCGAGATTTATGTATACACTGTGTGTGATGTGAGAATGCAATCTACAGAAGGATGGTAAGAGAAGGCCGAACTCTCATGCAAGAAAGGTCCAACCTGTGATGGTACCTCTTTGCAGTTTTGTAGCCTGAATTGAAGATCTAGCCGTGATTCTTAACTCTGTGGTCATCCAAGCATCTCTGTGATATACAAATCATGTTTAAGAAAATACTGAAGAATTTGTGTTGATCTATTCCAAGTCATGTAGTGACAATTCTCCAAATTCTTGCAAACCAGAGGTTACTACATTGAGGTAGGACTAAAATTTCGACCAAATTTGTTGTAGCTTATCATCTGGGCTCTCTATGAAATCTTCTCTGTGTGGCATTATTCTTTATAGCATTTCACTTAAGTGTTGTGTGCGATCTTAGTGACATCCTTTCATGTTAGACTCGAGTATCACTGTGGTTATGTGCAAGCTCTATAACACTGCATTTTGTATGTGATGATTCGTTGATATTTAAATCCATCTTTCTAATGATATACAAACCTCTCTATATGGAACGGTATGCGAACTTATGGGAAGAAATGCAACACTGTCATTCATACTTAAGACAAGCTCACTGACTCTGCAATTTATCTCTGAGGTCAAAATCAAGAATATGATCTGTGAGGTTCTGTCTCTGCGAGACTGCAGACACATTGTAAATACTAAGGCTATAAGTTTCCCCTCTAAAGGTACCTCAGAATCCTGTCTTAGTGATCTAAGATTGATGAGTGTCATTATTGAGCAAAGTGACCGAGACCTAGTATGTCGAATCTGAGGTATGTTTTAAATTTTGTAGGTGATCCGAGATTCTAAATTAGGAATTGCTCTGAGTTTGTAAGGTCAAGGAACCCGAGATTCAATGCCATCACAGTGAGATTTCTGAAGAAGATGTGTAAGGGTTGTATCCAAGTTTAGATGTGCACATTGAGCGAGTATGTTGTACTAGAATGATGTATTTGTATAGACTGTATTGCTATAGCTATAATTTGCCTCCAAAATAATTGTAATCAGAGTTTGCCTGCCACTGCTATTTTGCATGGTTATAGGTCAAAGTGCTGTAAAATAATGGATTGAGTTGCAGGAAGGATCGGGTTTGCTGGACAGAGTATTCATACATTGTGCAACCAATTTATTTATTAATATTTTTGTAATGATCGTTGCGAGGGGTTATTATCTTGTTGTATGACTAAGTTTTAAAAGTCTGAATACATTGCTAATATGTCAGTAAGATATTTTGAGTATTGTATATTGAGCAGAGTTGATACAACTAAGGTTTGCGGTGGAAACAAAATTTAATGGGCCTATAAAGTCGAAAAAGGGTTTGAAACACCCTCTGATACAAAATGTAAGAACCCTCTTTAACAGTTTCCTAATTTTTCCACTCTATTTGTGAGTTTTGCTAGAGGTAGACTTAGAAGACTTAGTGTTAATTCGACTAACAGTTTTAAACCCTGCTACAGCTATCATCCTTTCCCTGAATAAATCGAAGACATCCTTTTCAGAGTAAAATCTAAGCATATATATATATATATATATATATATATATATTTCAGCAGTAATATGATTAAATGAAGATCAGCAGTGAAATTTCACAACGAACTAGTCTATATATAGAAAAATACCTGGAATAGAGCTGATTACTTAATGGTGGTTTCTCCTTGTGATGTTGTGAACAGATTACCGGGGCAATCAAATCCTCCTAGCCAATCCAGGAACAATCCCAGGCCCAGAGGATGTTTCCTCTGCCCCCGTGCCCAGATTTCCAAGAACCCAGAGACTCCTTCCCAGACAATTTATCTAACTTAAGCAGAATTCGTTTCTTTTCTCTCAAAACATCCCTCCTTTCTCCTCCATATCTCCTCCCTTAAATAATCTCCCTCCACCGCCTCTTACTTCCCGAGGTCTTATCCTTGTTAATGGTGATATTATATGTATTTATGGTGGTATACTTTTCATTAAATTTGGATAGGAATATAATTTAATCAACCTTCCTCCACTGCCTCTAACCTTTCGAGGCCTTATCCATCTTAATGTTGATATTAAATTTTTTTATGGTGAGGTGATCCATATTAATGGGGGTATGAATATATTTATGGAGGTGGGATTATATAGTTGTTTTATTATAGAGCATGGGACTTTATATTTAAGTATTTTTAATATTAATCTTTAATATTTGCATACTCATTTTTAACTTAAGGAGTTAACTTTATTATATCATTTTCTCTTATTAGTTCTTTTCATAAAATTTATACTTAGTTGAACTTAATATTAATCTAAAATCTTAATATTAAGTTCCCAATTTATGTAATCTTGATATTAGTAGGTAGGTGTACTAGTGCGATGTGTGCGATATAGGCAGGTGTAGCTATCAAATCCCTATATCGTACACACGCTAATATCATTTTGTGTATAACTTGGGAATGGATCGTTACAAGTATGCCAAATGTTGTAACTTATGATTGTGACTAAACTCTCATGGCTATCAAAGCCAAGTTTGGCTTTTGGGACTGATAAAAGTGAAAGAATTAATCATATATTTCCCTATAAAAGAGACAAGACAAATATTTTTTTTAATTTGAAAATGAATCTTCTGTGATCTCCTTCAATGTGGATTATAGCAATTGACTTATTCATAGTTTAAAACTCCATCTCCACATATCAGAATAATGATGACATTAAGGAAGAGAAGTGTGGGAAAAACATGTGATTGTGTGTTACAGAAGAAGTTCTAGTTTAAAAGAAACCTCCATCAAAAAACCAACTAAGTGTTGGTAATTTGGTATAGATATCATAATAATTATTGAAATCACAAAATGAATGAAAAATTTTGAGACTATAAAATTAGAAGTGATAGAGATAATGACATTTTAAAGCAAAAAAGCAGATGACATATATAAATAGTACTAAATATATTTGTAAAATGATAGTTTGTGCAAATATAGGTAAGGTGGTAGACATCAAAGGTTGAACACATATAAATATATATGTATGTTTGACATGGTTTCCGGGGGTCATTGGAATAGAAGGATGATTACTTACAGATAGTATGAAAAATAAAGTTACATGTTAATCATGACTCTTATATTGTGACCATTAAGCAAAAGAGGCAATATGACCCGGTTCGCTTAAATAGAGACTGTGTGGTGTCTGAAATTATATGTGGCAGTGTGTAAAGTATTGAGTAAAGTGTTTATATGCATGTGTTTTACAAGACATCTACATGTGCATTGTGTATGGTACTATGTGTATGTAGCATTGTGAACAGGTAAAAAAAAAAGGCAATGGTCATTAGATTTGTATGAGGTACAAATTTATGTGACAACTAACTAAAGATTGACGAAGTTGATCTTGCAAGTACAAACATATAAGCATTGATGGGGTTCCCTAGAGCAACCCAGTAAGGATTGTAAGATATTATGGCATGCAACAACCTAGTTAAAATCAAATAATTGTGGCCAGGTGGTGCATCTATAATTACGAAGAGAAACCTCTAAACCTAATTTTTGAGAGCTGAGTTGATGTGCAATTGAGTGAAAGGGGAAGAAACCCCACGACTGTACACAAAAACAAACCGTGTATAACCTTCACCAACCACGTGCAATGTAGGATGAAAAAAGGACAAAACTAAAGGAAATATGGACTCTTGATTTTGTGCAAATAAAAGCAACCCAATATGGGCATAACTAGGTTTACTTGAACAAGTAGACAACCATGTAGCCGCCTTGAACATAGCAGGAAAATGAAGTTATCCTAAACCTTAATCTATGCATAACTAATGCATATGTAACATTTGAAATTAAGATCAAATCATAGTGATACTACCCAATATGATAATACACTAATTGCAATCTATCATTAAAGATCAGAACAATAAATGGGTTCTAACTGTTACCACCACTAAGTACATAGTGCCAATGGAATTGGTACTTTCATGATATGAAATTTATAGTGGAACCACAACGTCGGGTCCTTGATGATTGAATTAGCCATAAGGTAAGTAAGAAGGATTTATTGCTATTGTTGATGAGCTTATAATAATTTTGCTAACCCTTACTGAGTGCAGGGTCCTAACCTTGGTTGGGTTGTGCTGCATACTAATCACCCTTGATAAATACATAAATAACATACTTATAATTAAAGAGAAATTATGCTATAGAAGCAAGATATTACCCAAAATAAAGTGCAGTGGAAGCACTTTAGCTAGGATAGGCTACGTGGGAATATGAAGATAAATATTTTATGCGTGAGGCATATCTCAACCTGTTTTGATGGGCTAAAAGCAAACATTGAGAACAATGTTTCACTTGAGGGGGGGAAGATGTAACACCTCTCAGTGAAAAGTAAATATTTAATTTACTTTTACAGCACAAACTTGGTAAATCATGAGCTAAGTGAAAAACCTAGTGGAAAATTTTAATGTTTAAAAGTATTATTTTAATTTATTTTAAAAGGTAACGACAAGTCTTAGAAGTCATGGGGAAAGACACTAAATGATTTTTTCTTTACTGGAACAAAATCAAAACTAAAATTAAAAACATAAAACAAAATATAAATACTTCTCCATTCTCCATATATATTTTTGTATTTTGAAGAAAACCTATTTTCCAATTTTAAAAAAAAAAAAACAATTAAAAGTATATAAGAGTTGTAGAAATGTTTTTTTTGAAATTTTCTATATTAGTGTTATCTTTTTCTATATATTATTGTTAGTATTAAGTAGGTTTAATATAAATTCCATCCATAGAAATATGAGTTAATCATTCTCGATATGATAATATGTAAAAATTATTTTTGGAAAATAAAATGCATTTGGTTTTAAATTTTTTATGTAATATTTATAAAGATTTGAAAACATAAAAGCCAAAGGTATATAGAACTTTCAAATGATTAGAAAAAAATAAAGAATAAAGTCTTTAGGTACTGTTTGTTGAGAGGGAACATACCATTCTTAAAATAAAATCATAAATTTCTTTTAAATTAGTTTTTTTTTATAAATAAATATTAAATAACAAAATTCTTTTAAATTAGTTTTAAAATTTCATTAGAAAGGAAAAAATCAAATTTCAAGATCGTGAGTTACTTCAAAATGATCATTAATGAAGAATTATAAATATTTTTTCAATCATATATATATATATATTAAAAAAAAAAAAATTATATAAATTTGAAATATATAAGAGAGAAGCCTTTACAAAAAAATTCAATCCCAATATTCAATAATCTCTACGGTTTTATTTTTTTTGTTTTCATTAATGTTGACATTCTAAAGCAAGTGTATCTAAATTATTATAATATTATAAATACATTATTTTTTATTAATTTTTATTTTTATTTTTATTAATATATCAATTAATTAATTAAAAAGTGTTTATTTATAAAATTTAGTAAAGGTAACTTTAAATTTTAAATATATAAATAATGGTTTTGTATTTATAATCTTTGTCATTGGCGCTTATCACTGCCAATATTAATAAAGAAATATATAGTTTTTAACCATTGCAAATTTTGTATTTTCATTAAAAAGTATTGTATGGAAGTGTATGCTTGTTTTTTAAAATTGTTACGAGGATAAAATGATTAATATTTAATTGGTATATATTTAATTAATATATTAAATGATTTATTATCTAATTTTTTAGTCAATTGTGTTTAAAATTTAGTAGAGGTTTTTAAGAATTATAAGTTGTTTAATCTGCAAAGTTCAAGTGTCTCATGTTTTTAAGGGTGTTGAATCTATTTATGCATTAGAAAGAACATTTTAAACAATAAGAAATCACAATCTTACTCAAAATTGTATAACCTGATTTAGGCAAAAAAAAACCATTTTTCTTATTAGTTAGACTACCCCTTGATTTGAATATTTGATAATTATTTATATTTTTTAGTTAGAATTTCTATTTAATATTCAAATTTATTTTTTAATTAAAAAAGGATAAACACACAAGATTTAAAAATGGTTATAATTAAAAAAAAATTATTAAAAATTGATATGTTATAAATTAATAGTTTGGCCTTTAATTATTTTTTTAATCTTCTTTTGGTGTCATCTTAGGTTTGTTTTGAAATCTTGAAGTACATGTTGTGGCTATATATGATTCACAACTTGAACTATAGTACTAGCATTAATGCCCAGATCTAGAGCATTATAATTGAAGATAGATAAAATTAAATATGTGAATTTTTTTTCCCTATTTGCCACTTAAACAAATTCAAGTGTGGATTGAGAAGAAGGAAGAATTCAAATCAAATTCTTTATGCAAAAGTTGAACCACTACTTCTAGTAACATAAGCTACTTCTTGTTGCATAACAAGAAATAATTGCTTACCTTGATCCAGTGGATCAACCAAGATGGTGGGCATTGAGACCTTGAGAGTGTATGTAACATTAGAAGAATATTTCAATAGAGATAGTCTCTAGCCCTATCTATTGATAGCCAACTAAAAGGAAGGACTTTTTCCATTTAGTAAATCAAGTTGGAAAGCCTTTCCATAAATGTGGTTATGAATTATGGCTCCACCTAGTACTCACTGCATTAGTGCCAATCATATGAATTCATTGTTGACCATATAAGTTTTATAGATGCCTCCCCAAACACATTGGGGCAAGCTAACTCATAGGAACAAAGCTTTTATAAATATCAGATAGATGCCTAAAACTAAAATTTTCCAAATAAAAGGTGCATAGATAAATCCAATTTGGAAATATCATTATTTGGTTTTAAATAAAAACCCATTTGAAGAAGTCTTAGGATTTTAAGTATGGAATGATCTGCCAATGTGACTTCATTGTTGCATCCATCTAAACCTTCTTATTGTTTTAAATTTAACCCATTTGAAGAAGTCTTGTGATTTTGAGTATGGTATGATCCCTCATTGTGATATTTTTGTTGCATTTGTTTGAATCTTCCTAGACAACAAAAACTAGTTTCCTCATCAAGGAGGAAAGGATCAGTCTTCGAAACTCTAACTACACCAAAATTATTATTTTAAAATCAAACTACTCCTCCCCTGTTACTCACTGTTATCTAACTGTTATCTATCTCTTCCATAACATGTTTACCAACTGTTGGGTGTTGGTCTATAGGATGCCTGGAGCATCCATGGTGGCTTAAGGGAAAACTAGACTCAAAGCCACAATTATTTGCCCCAAATTTTCCAAGGTGCAATTATAAAATTGTTAAAGCCAACATGATCATTGAATTAGATGGAGGAGAGATGTTGGGCTCCGCATTTCGATGAATGCATTCATTACCTATTTGTCATCCATGCTTCTCCACTTTTTGATGTACTAGAACATTCATGCCATATTTAATCCATATTTATTTCTTTTTATAGTTCTCCATTGTTTGATCTACCAAAATATTAACTATACCAACACCATAATATTAATCTCATCAAATCATCAAAGCACTAGGAATAACCTGATAGATGTTGGCAATGGAGAATATATGTTGCAATTTGCATTTCAATGAATGCATTCATTATTGGTGACCTTGCTATAAGAATGACAATTAAGATTAGAAGTTGGGCTCCATAACTCTATGAATGTATTTATTGCCCATTATCTGCCATAATCAACAAAATTATGTGAATGCTATGATGCATTTTATTATATTTTTTATATTTATATTTCAATTATTATTATTATTATTATTTTTAAATAAGACAAATGTTCCTAAAACTTAGGCGATAATTATTTCTTTCTCATTCATTTCAACCTAGTGGATAATTATTTTTTTCATTCATTTCATTTAGGGCTTGGGCTATTGCAAACTTTGCTTTGAGTGAAAACACATAGACTAATTAAAAATATCATTAAAAATGTACCTTGACGACGAAATCATATCACAAAGTGGATGTTGTTTGCAAATTCATTAAAGAATCAAAACTATCATCGAGTAATTCCAAATCCAATTTATGAAAAAAAATATAAAAATTATTCCAATGGTTAGGTTACATTAAATAATTTTATCAATGAAGGGTGGCAGGTGTTGGTGGAAATGGGGGGTTCTCCTTGGCCCTGAAGGACTAGTAGAACTGGAATAATCATGGATCCTAGGTATAAACTCTAATAACTAGGCTAGAATGTATGTTCTTTTCCAAAGAATTATCATGGCTCAATATTTACCCGTTAGATCTCTAATTATTATAGATGACACTATTAACTCCATCTATCATCTTACTTTGGGAATATTTCCTTTTTGATTACATGCTTTGCCATCTTTACATAATAATTTTGAGATCACAGACTTGGATTCATTGCATTCAAGTCAAACATGTTTTAAGAGGCCTGAACAGGGTCGTAGGCAAGTTGGAAAATCAATCCTTATCACTCCCTCCTGGAACTTGAGGGTCAATATAACCCCGTAGAAAGAAATGCTACCTTAAAAATATTTTGTTTCCAGCTAAATGTTATTTTGTTAATGGAATTTTCTACAAATGGTATATGTATGGATTTTTTTTGGAACTTAGTATTAGGAACGAGGCATAACCAATATGACCATACTAGTGAAGTCCTAAAATAGTTTGCAATATTTTCTCTTAGAAACTCATGGGTGTATCTTGTTTGTGCTTTGGAACATCTTTTTTTCTAAAATAATCTACCCTATTATTGTTTAAAAAATAAAAAATAAAAAATTATCAATTGCAAAAAGGTTGTCGTCTCTTGTGTAATAACACCCCCAAAAACAGATTTAAATACTTTTAAATAATAACAAAAATTTGATATCTAATGTTGAAAAATCGAAAAGGGGTAAAAGTTGTTGGTTAACTAGCAAACTAGCAAACTAATAAGCAATCAATGCATAACTCATTGCTATACACCATGCATGTCCATAAGTATAATAAGCAATTTTAGAATTTCAAATTTATATTGCACATCTAATATGAATTCACAATCAAATAATCACAATACTCTCTTTCAAGTCACTAAAATGATAAGGTGTCTACATTTTTTGAAATTACAAGATACATGTGAGCTTCTCTAGATGAAATGATTTCTACATTGAAACAAGGAAAAAACTCCCATAGCTCTCTAACCAAATGTGGAAAAATTTCACTGACATAATTTTAGTTGATTTATGGTGTATGGTAGGTTGAAAGCTTAGCTTCTAATTGGAATCGACTTGCCTACTGAGAAATTTTAAGACAACTCTACACAATGGTGTTAAAATTACAAAAGAGATATAAATTTGTAGAGAAGATTAAAAACATTTAACAATAGATCACAAATCATAAATACAAAGTTTATTGTGAAAATACTACAATCTAGGGAAAAAACGAGCTAACAAAATTCTATCAGTCCCTTGGCCAAAACCTGACCAAATGTGAACCTTCACTATTCACCTCCGTTGCAAATTACAATGAAATCTTCCCAAACCTTTTAAAGGCTTTCACCTCCATTGCAAATTACAATGAAATCTTCCCAAACATTTTAAAGGCGTCCATGCAATCCAGTGACACAAAACCATGGGAAACCCAAACTATGTTCCAAAAACCACCATTGTTTACCAAATAGTAACTCTTTCACCAAGTCAAGTTTATCTAACAAGCCTCTTAAAACATGACTTGGGTTTCCCCTGACGACCAAACCAACCAAATGAGCCAACATCGTTCACCTTTTGTTCCTACCCCTCTCAAAATTTATATCTAAGCCATTACAATATAGAAATTCCAAGCTAATCACAAATCATAAAGACAATATCTATCTTGAAAAAATCCCAATTTCAAAAAAATAAAAATAAATAAATAATACAACCATCTGACTAAATTCTATTAACAACTTGAACAAATTAATAAACCATCAATCCACATTTCAAATTAATAAACAATCATCCAGCAACTCGTTGGTTATATATATGGGCATGTATAAAAAATGACGGTCATGAATGATTCCAATTTTATGATTTTACAAAGGTTGCTTATCATTTCTTTTAAAAGTTATGCAAACGATTAACAACTTCACCAATCAGCCAAATTTGATTTTGGCTTATCCACAATAATTTTTTCGTTCTTTAAAATAAAAATAAAGGTTTTACATGTTGGATGAGTGGAGCATCACATCATTGGTGGTGACTTGGATTATAATTAATACACGATAGATACTTCATCATAATTTGTTCAAGTTGAATGCTGTGCATATTTACATTTATAAGTTTTTGAATTATCCATGTTGTAGATTAATTAGTCTATTATTAAACTAATTTCCGAGAAACAAATTAATAATGATGTAACATGGGTCAGGGTGGTTGGCCTTTGAAAGAAAGAAATAATATAATATATCCATTGGAGTATTGATTCCCGTGATGATGGTAGGCCCTCGAGAATTTAATGTCATTGTACCTTTTAATGTTGTTTGGACTTTTACAATTAATATTGGGCCCAACAAAGTACGAAATTTGCTTAAAAACCGAAAAAAGAAATGTGGGAATACCTTTTACACAATAATGCACCTTCCCTTTATATTTTTGCAATGTAAAGCCAACATATGTGATAGTGGTTAGCTTTATGATGAGATATCACTCTTGAATTTCATGTGCCAAAAGGACCATCAAACATAGAATAGACGACAAGAGAGGAGGCGTAGGTGAAAATTTTTAAAATAAAAGAAAAAGCAAAATTATGTCACTTTTCTAGGTGAGGCTTTGTAGTTGGTGATGTTTGAGTTAGTGAGGATGTTGGTCCACTCTATGTTTAAGTCTTTTTTGGGTGGAAAATGTATTTTAAGTGAATAAAAAGTGTATGAAATGTAATCAAAAGTGATAAATGGAAAATATATAGAAAAAGAAGAAGCGAAACTATGCCAAGTAAAATGACTTTTTAGTGATTCATAGAGTGAACTTCCACTTATACCAAATGCCTATAAATCTTGGGTAGTTAACATGTTTTCTTACCTCTGAGTCTTGGGCCATTAACTTGTTTCTTTACATTTGAATATATCACTAGCACATTTGGCCCAATTTCCGACGGCCAAAATGTCTCTCTTGCAACACATAGGTGTCCCAAGAGCGACACTTTGAGGCGGGGCAAAACGTGGTTTCTCCTAGAGTCGCAATTCCGACACTTCAGTTAAGTGTCAGAAGAGCGACACATTTTCCAATATTTCCAGACAGTCGTCGCTCTTCCAACATTACATACTATGCATTGCTATTCCGACGTTTGCAAGATCGTCGCTATTTTGATGTTAGCAAAAGCGTCGTTATTCCGACGTTCCATAACCGTTGCTATCCTGACGTTCCATAACCATCGATTCCAACGTTTCTGAGGTTTTGAAATTTATGTCGTAAATCTGACGTTTGTGACTTTTAGTCGCTCTAACGACGGCTTGCAGACTTTGTCGGAAGTTTGACGTCTTGCAGACTTTGTCGCAAGTCTGACGGTTCAGGATTCGTCCAACAGCCGTCATCATTCTGACGTTGTTGAGGTTTTGAAAATCATGTCGTAAGTCCGATGTTTGTGACTTTTAGTCTCTCTACCGACGGTTTTCAGAATTCGTTGGAAGTTTGACGTCCTGTAGACTTTGTCGCAAGTCCGACAGTTGTAAGTGGATAACAAGCATCGCAATACTGATGGAAAAAAATGTATATGGAAAAAAAAAACGGGTGCAGTCTTCCAACTCAAGGAATACCAATGATATCCGAGCATCTCAAGGAATGTGTACTGTGATGGCAGATGACCTCGATAGGTACTTGTTTTCACCTAATTATTTACTTCCTCTTATAATTTGTCAAGGATGGAATAAGTTGGATCAAAGAACCAAATTTTAAGCCTATTTTAGACTTGTACAGGTTGGCTCCAACATACATAGGTTGGCTACTCCGCCTCCTCAAAAGACATGTAAATTCAATAGGTTAAAATGAGTATAAATAGAGGCTAAACTTTCCTCCATTTTGTCCTTCATTCATTGAAGAAATAAGTAGAAGACAAGAAAAAAAATTATGAAGAAGACAAGGAATCAGGATGAAGATCATAAACCAAACTCTTCTATGGCATATCTCCTAAAGGACCAAACTTATATGTGATCCATCTATGTACTAAAAACACCAAAGCCTTTGTGATTCATCTCTTAGGAAATATAGGACCAAAAGTATGAAGTAATTTCTACGCAAAGTAATTGAAATTTTTTTGTGCAAGGAAATAAATGTATCTCTATGGGAAGGGGCCAAGAACTTATGGATTATGTCTAAGAAATCACACCGAAAATTTGTGAGAAAGAGTTGAGATCCTGAAGTTGAATTTCTGTGTGAAAAATTATTGCATCACTTATGGAAGAGGATCCTAGATTCTTTTTTTTCTTAATATTGTCACCATATTAAGAAGGGACTACTAGTTTTATTTACTCTTTTTGTTAGGGCGGTAGAGCATCATTAATGTGCACTAGTGTTATATGTTCCCAAAGATTGTCGAATCTCAGTTTATGAACATGAGTGCAATGTAGGGGACAGAGTGAAGAGCTAGTTCAACGAAGGAAGTTAAGAGCTGCTAAATTGGAGATTGGATACTAAGTGATTTGAGGAGTGAAATATATTGTTATATGAGCAGACATTCTTGGAGCATTCATAGAAGACCTTGTTTAAAGCATTAATGAAGATCTTGTTGAATACTTGAAGCCATGTTGAAGAAGCCTCATTTAAGAAGAATTGAAATCCATTAAAGTAGCCTCTTGGTAACAGATATTGATAACCCTTTTTGGAGTAGTAACATGTATCTATGATAAATATCTTGATGATGAGAAACCTGACCTATGACAATCTGAGACAGAATGTGGGATATGATCTGTAACGAATCTTGTATATTTTGGAGGAGACTTTGGAGACTAATTGAAATAGATTATATTCTTGACCTAAGTACATTGGAAGATATGTCAAACATACCATTGAATACTTCTGAATAAATCCATTGAAGCTTATTGAAGTATCTTGGAGGAAATATATACCACCTATAGAAGAATTTGTTTAAGTAAATATTGGAGCGGTATGTGAGGCATTTGGAGTAGTATTGGAGACATTCTTGAAGCATTGGTAAAGTATTGTTGAAGAGATATTTCAAGTATTGTTGTAGAAGCTTCTGGAATACTTGAAGCCGTATTGAACCCACCTTAAAGGATTGAAACATGAAGAGAGGGTTGGATCCTTAGAGGGTTGGATCCTTAGAGGATTGGAGTCCTCATATAATATTGGAGCCTTCTAGGAAACTAGGTTGGAGCCCGGATTGTATTTGAGGATTGGATTCCTCATAAGAGTTCGGAGACTCATTGAGAAAAATTTGGATCTTGGATTGATTTTTTAGTATTGGAGTCCTCATACGACATTGGAGCCTTGTTGAGATAAAGGTTTGAGCCTTGAAGGAATTTTATTGTATAGGTTGGAGCTTGATTTTTTGTAAGAGGATTGGAGTCATCATCAGTTACATCAATGATAAAGGGGGATATTGTTGAGATGTCGTCATTATTTTCATTTATGACCCAATTGAATTTGGCTTCTTGAGCTTACCTGCAGTGAGGTTTCCACCTGGATCCAACATTATGCATGGAACCGTAACACCCCTGAAAGGCCAAACAAAAGGATTATCAAGAAAAATTAAGGAAATTTGTAACTTGTTTTGAATGAAAATTTGTACAAAGGCTTAAAGAGACGTTGTTGAAACATAAAAGTATATTTTGGATGCATTATAACCATATTTTATCAAAGTGTTTGTTATAAATACAAACACATTGCTTGGAGCTCACATATGTCAACAAATAAAAAATGTGAAATGTGATGGCAAATGAATTCATTAGGTACTTTTTTCCACCTAATGGTTTACTTTCTCTTACAATTTTTTAAGGATGGAATAAGACAGATCAAAGAACCAAATTTGAAGCCTATTTTAGACCTGTATAGGTTAGATCCAACATAGACAAGTTGGCTCCTCCACTAAAGATATATTCGCCTCCTCAAAAAGACATGATAGTTTAATAGGTTCAAACGAGTATAAATGGAGGTTGAACTTTCCTCCATTTCAGCCTTCACTCGTCCAAAAATTAAGTAGAATATAAGAAAATAAAGTTAAAATAAGACCATGAATAAGGAATAATATTAGAAACAAGATTATTTTGTCGCATATCTCCTAAGGGATCGAAATTATCACTGATCCATCTCTGTACTAAAAAGACCGAAGTCTTTGTGATTCGTCTCTGAGGCAGAAGACCAAAAGTATGAAGTAATTTCTGTGAAAATGAAGCGAAACAATTTTTTGCATGGAGGTAAAGGTATCTCTAAGGGGCCAAGACCCTGTGGATTATCTTTGAGAAAGTAAACCAAAAATTTGTGAGAAAGAGCTCAGATCCTAAGGTTGAATTTACGTGTGAAAAATTATTGCATCACTTGTGGAAGAGGGAGACAAAATTATTTGTTTTCTTAAGATTGTCATCATATTGAGAAGGGACTATTATTTCTATTTATTCTTTGTTTTAAGGCAACATAACGTCAATAATTCACATTGGTATTATATGATCCCAAAGAGGGTCGAGTCTTAGCTTATGAACATGAGTGCTAGATAGGGGATAAAGTGAAGAACTAGTTCAACAAAGGATTTTACGAGTCGCTACATTGGAGTTTGGATACTAAGTGATTTGATGAGGGAAATCTATTTTTATAAGAGAAGACATTCTTGGAGCATTCATAGAAGACCTTGTTTGAAGCATTGCTGAAGATCTTGTTGAATACTTGAAGCGCTATTGAAGAAGCCTCATTTGAGAAAACTTGAAATCCCTTAAAGTAGCCTCCTGGTAGTAGATATTGAAAACCATTTTTGGATTAGTAAAATGTATATATGATAAATCCCTTAATGAT
This sequence comes from Pinus albicaulis, assembly GCA_034641835.2. Taxonomy (NCBI): domain Eukaryota; kingdom Viridiplantae; phylum Streptophyta; class Pinopsida; order Pinales; family Pinaceae; genus Pinus; species Pinus albicaulis. The sequence goes on along the minus strand of JAXQQM020081620.1, from coordinate 110,861 downwards.
GAGAAAAATGACCTATGGAAATCTTTGTAAGAATTTAGGATATGATCTATAACAGATATTAGATATTTTGGAGCAGAATATGGAGACATCTTAAAATAGACTTGATCCTTTACCTAAGTACATTGGAAGATATGTCAAGAATACCATTGCAAACTTTGTAACCAATCCATTAAAGCTTATTTGAATTATCTTGGAGGCCATTTGTGGCACCTCTAGAAAAATTTGTTGAAGTAAATCTTAGAGTGGTATGTGATGCATTGTTGGAGCAGTATTGGATACATTCTTTAAGAATTGGTAAAGTATTATTGAAGAGATAGTTCAAGTATTATTGGTAAATAAATTTATGTAGTTGAAAGATAGCATTATGATCCAACCTCCATACACAAGGACTAGATACATGACCTTGGTTTCAAGTTGGCTCTCAAAGACTCTGGATTGACACAAATCACCAAATCCTACAGAAAAACAATATTTTCCACTTACGCCATTGACAGAGCATCCCATCTTTCAATGCCCAATCTCAAGAGATAGATTCACCTATTCATGACTTGGCAAGCTCCCTTTCCAATTTTTTCTACTACCCTAATGAAAGAGAAATAGATTCACAAATTCATGAATTGGGATGCTCCCTTTCCACCTTTTCTACAACACTGAAAAATGATGCCTTTCTATCCTCATAAGGGAAGTATTCATACACAAAAACCAATGTGTACTTGTATCAACCTAACCACATGCCCTCAAGAGGATCACTTCATACTTCTCAATTGTTGCATCTATTTGGGGCAGCAAGCAACAATCAAAGATCTATCACTCTTCAAATTCTGCCCTAAACAGAAGCCTTAAAGAGTAACACCTCATACTTCCAAGTTGTCCCACCTAACTGGGGAAAGAGGTGACGAGGAAAGATTTATGATTTTTCAAATTCTATATGGATGTAAACACTTTGTAATGCAGTGACAAGAAAATTTTTTAATTCTTTGAATTCTAGATGGATGCAACCACTTTGTATTGCCAATTTGGGAACCTTCCTCTATTTGTAATATCCTCTATCAGGGGCAACCTTCACACATCTACCTTATATCAACACTGACGAAGTTAGAAATCCCATTGGCCCATCCTATTTATTTGTCAAGACTCAAGTTTGAAGCATAAGGAAAAATACTGGACACTGTTATTATACAATACGCTGAAACATTAATTGAACTACAAGACAAGAATATTTATCCTCAGTGGGGAGGATGAACCCAATTCTACCAATTCTATCAGATATCCCTCTATCAAAGCAACATTCTAATGCAAACATCTCAAGTAATAGACAAACTAGTCTATGTTTTTACCCATCCACCAGTTGGTGCACAAAGCACCTTAGATTCATGTTGGAAGGTAAAAGAGTAGAGAAAAGGCAGAGAGAATTGTAGGTAGATGGTGGTATTTGTTTGATTTTCCTTAATGCCTCTTAAGGGAAACATATTCTATCAGCCTATGATGCAATTGATATTTGTGGTCTAAATATTAAAGACTCTTAACTATGAGCATTGAGAAGGCTATGGTTGAAATTCCTCCAAGGGAGTCAACACAAGAGGATTGTAAAGAGGGAAATGAAACCTACAACTATAATTTCATACTGCTACCTCTAAAGAAGTCCTATTTTTTGCCTCAAAGGGAAGCCTCTATAAGTTGCTATACTTGCATTCATTTAATACATGGTGCATGTGGGAAGGGTCATCAAGTGTATACCATATTATAAACCATTAAATAGGGTGATTACTCTTGTAGTACATACAAGAGAGGTATTATGATAGAACAAAACCCATAACATGACAATCTTAATCTCATATCCGAATGCACACATAATTGACATTCCTATTATGATCTACCATCCATGAAGCTTTCCTTGTGAAATAAACATCAAAAGCACCATGGAAACTGAGGAAATAAGTGACAAGGAAAGATTTATGATTCTTCAAATTCTATATGGATGTAAACACTTTGTAATGCAGTGACAAGAAATTTTTTTAATTCTTTTAATTCTATATGGATGCGATCACTTTGTAATGCCAAGCTGAGAACCTTCCTCTACTTGTAATATCCTCTATCAGGGGAAACCTTCACTGAGTATTACAACCAAAATATTTTTATGCATATTCATTGTTGAACATATTTACTCGGAAGTGTATGTTACCTTGGCAGTCTTCGATAATTTTGAAGTTTCACCCCTGCTTTTTTTGTCAAAAGTCTCATACTTATCTACTAATGATGGGAAGGGACTAGCTGCATGTGAAGGTCCCTGCAATTGTTGATAAGGATTCGATCAAATTTATCCATCGTACTTACATGTTAATATATGCTTCAATACTTTCTCAACAAAAAAAGATACATAAACGATGTCTCCATCACTAGAACATGTAACTGACCTTCATCTTTGGATTATTTGTAACTTTAATCTGCTTCTATTTCTTGAAATATTTGTTATTACCACCGAAAGAGAACTCTGGACTCACAAAATTGCAAGAATCTTGCAACTTTCAAGGTCGAAAATTGAGAACAATGCTACATTCACTTATCTACAAATTCAGTGAATTTTCAGACCTCATACTAACTGCAATAATGGAAAATATCACACCTCAGCAACTTTCAATTTTTTTGAAACTCTAGTATCCTTGGGTATTTTGAAGGTCACACCATTGCATTCAACTTCTAGGACTGGATTGCCTGCATCTTGATGTTCTTGCATGCCAAGCTCAAGACAAATTTATGCCACATTTATTTTTAAGAAATTTTTGTCTATATTACACACAGTAATATGCACAAGAGTAGCAAAGAATAAACAATCATATTGCAGCTAAAGCTGCAATAATCTAAATATGTAGAAACAGAAACATTTTTGGCATTTATAATACGCAAACTCATGCCAACAATTACTTGTGATATTTTATAAGCATCTTCAAGAATCATTATCATCAGTTTTCTGGGGTAAAAATAGACATTTTTCAACTATTATAAAGTATATTTTATTTCCAAAATAAATTTTTGGGTTTTAACCCTAGGGTAAATCAATCGTTTTCCATTTCAAGTAGTTTCTAGATCGTTGATAACAGAGAGGTAGATAACATTAAGGGGATCTTGGATAGAAACTGAAGGGATCAACACCCTGAATCTGTTATTAGAGGTATCAAGCTAGAGCTCCATTTTGAGTAAGAATAAACAATTAAAGACGAGAGGGAAGTGTAATCAACCATATTCTTAAATCGGCCTCAGACATCCAGCCTATTTCGGCCCTATTTTCTTCTTAATCATCACTAGCCTAAATTGAGATTGATCCTCTTCATTTCTTTGTTCCTTATTCCCCTAAGATTGATTAGGAGAAGAATGAGCATCCTGCTAGCAATTCCTTAAAAAAGGCCCAAATCTGTGGCAAATATTACACTTGAAAGGTAGATGATAATAATACAATTCTTGGAGGAAGATCCTCTCATCCAGTTATAGAGGAATGGCATCCACGAGACCTTTATCCAACACGAATTCAACACAAATACAAGACACAAAAATTGGCATCCCTTGTGTTCTTCCACTTCAAGTAACTTCCCAAAGTCACCATCGATATCCTTTAGAATAGCCTTGTCCCAAAAGATCAACAAAAAAAGGGGATGCAAACCCATAACAAAATGAGGAGAATTCCTCTATTGGATTGAAGTTTAGAGACCAAGGATTGAAATACAGTGCATCAGTACCTGGAATCCTATAAAATAAGGACCCGAGCAAAATATTAAATCCTAATATTCTTCAGATGTGAAAAATAAAGAAAAATACACCTCTTCAAAGCACAAAAACAGAGAGTTGTCCCTACATATTTGGAGCCCAACAATTTGAGATCCATATATCTACTGAAATCAGACTATGATGCAACCCAGTGAATTTACATATCAATGCTCATCTTGTGAGGATGGACACTTTCCATCAAGTTTCTGAGGTCTAGATCAACAGAGATGGGATCATTACCTTCTTCACAAATTGGCTTGTTGGGGGCAGCTTCACAGTCATCAATAAGGCGGCTAACAAATTTTCAAGAAATGTATTTGGATGATCAAAAGCAAGGTTGGAAAAATTAGTAGACACAATCTAGACATCCATTAAAAACATACTCTCTATTCGTCAAATACTAATGGTGCCAATTTAAGACTAGAGTATTAGCCCAACAAGGATCCCCTCTTTTCCAAAACATCAAAACATTCATTGATTTTTTCCTTAGGTGTAACATTCAAGATAGGGATAAGATGGCAGAATTTTATATGGATGATTTAATACTGCTTGCTATGAATGTGTGGGACCCCAAATCTTAGTTAGGTGATGTGAAATTTATTTCTTTAGCCTCCTGGATGACTCGTGAAGAGACCATGGCAGAATAAATCAAAAGAATCATGGAAAAAGAGATTAATAACCTTTTTGGATCATGGAATAACTACAAGGCCCTCACATTATCACTATTAACCAAATGTTTATAGTAGAAGATCAACCGATGACAACTATATACAAAAAAAAAATATGAGTAGGAAAAACTTCATTTTGAAGATACCTTTAGATTGTTGGGAGATGAGAACTTGCAAGCTTTCCAAAGAAGGTGGCATACCTTGCCACACATTTTGCGAATAAAGGAATATCATTCACCAAAGAGGTTGAAGAGTGTTTTCGATAGAAGAAAGATTAACGAGCCAAAGCATATGTAAATCATTCTAAAATATCTCTCGTTTGATTTAATATTCCACCACAAGGCCGAGAGTACTAATTTCAGAGAATAATTTATGCCAAATAAATTATTTACCAGTTAGGTTGAGCCTATAAGTTAAATGATAGTGATGTGATGTACCTTTCTCTATTGATATAGATCATAGTGCTAGAGAAGACTTTGCAAATCTGATAGATGGTTATGGAAAGGATATTGGACTAAAGAATGTTGGTGTTGTAGCCTGTACAACACCCTCCAAAAACCCCACTTAAAGAAGAATTTTTTTGGAGCCCTTGAACTCTGAAAATTTAAGTAAAAAGTCAGGAAGACTAAGTCGTTGAGTCGCAAATCCTAAATTTGTGGAAAACTGCGACCCCGCGACCTTGCGACCCCGCGACCCTGAGGTCGCGAGGTCACAAGGTCACGAGGTCGCATTCCCCTCGAACCACCTCAACATGCGACCTTGAGACCTCATTAAATTCCCGCACGTGCGACCCTTTTATATATTGGAGGTTACTAGGTTGCATTTCGCATATGTAGCGGATAGAAAAAACGGCTTTGACAGGTCGACTGGAGCGCGATTTTCTCGGGTAAGTTGCTATTTTTCCTCCTGTTTTTTCCTTTTTGATTATTCTTGCCAAATCCCTGCATTCCTCAGCCTTTAAATTGTCATTTGCCTCAGCCATTGTTTTCATTTCTTGCTTAGGGTTTCCTTTTGATTCCAGTTTTCACCACACTTACCCAACTCATCACAATTTCTTATCCAGCTTCTCATGGCATGTTCCTTACTCCAAAAGCTATCCCTTGACTCTGTCTGAACCAATTTAGCCTTGTATTTTTCCAGTTAAAGGGAAAACAACTCCACGCTGCGCGCTCCCAAAACCCCCGGGAAGCCCTAGCGCGACTTGCGACCCCGCGACCCCGTGACCTAGTCGCTAGGTCACAAGGTCGCATTCTCTCCGGTTTCTTGAAACTTGCGACCCCATGACCCCACGACCTAGTCGCAAGGTCGCATCCCTTCCATTTTCCGCAATCTGCGACTTAGCGACCCCGCGACCCAGTCGCAAGGTCGCAAGGTCGCATTTCCACTTTTTCCTGAAATTTGCAACCCCGCGACCCAGCAACCCAGTCGCAAGGTCACAAGGTCGCATCTTCATCTTTTTGCACAATCTGTGACCCCACGACCCTGCGACCCAGTCGCAAGGTCACACCTTGGCCATTTTCTTACAACCTGTGACCCCGTGACCCAGTAGGCCATTTATTCAGTTTTGCCTGTATCCTAGTTGAAATAATTGATAAACTAAAATTAGTCTTATATCATCATGGCGTCTTTCTTATCTTGGGAATCTTTCATGAATATGACAGGTGAATTTGAAGCAAACTTGGAGTGTATACCTGTCCTCTTAGATTCCAACGATATGAGACCTCCAGTGTCCCAGAAGAAAGACAAACACTTGGTGGTGGAAGATGTAGAGATGGACATGCCAATGTCCCCACCCCCGATATACAGAGATACCCTTTGCACATTTGCCAAAGGGGACAGCATGCGATGGTACCAAGTGTACCAAGAGTTCGCCAAAACGGAATTCCCAGAAGACCTCTCGGATTGGGAGATATACTTACAGGTTAAAAGGTCCAAGCTACATCTCGCAGGTGCTCACCCGGCTATACTCCCGTGCCCAGAGATGATAGATTGGATCATACAGAGAACGGATCCCAAGAAGTTCCTAATCAGGGACAGCGAAGGCAAGGCGTTTGCATCACTCAAAGGCTCAGACGCACATGTCTATTACTCTTTACCTGAGCGAGAGATAGACTTCACAGAAGAATGGGCTACCGCCAATGCAGTTCCTATAGTTGCACTATAAAGCACTGGTGGGAGGAGCCTGAGAAGTTTAAGGTCAAGAAGGACCAGGAATATCCAGTGGTGAGCCTTAAGAAAGTATACAGACTAGTGGCTACCATGCTTTGCAGATTGTACAGGTGCCCCGATGCCACCACCTTCAGCGGAACATGGGAAACTATCATGGAATATGTCACAACATACGGCACTCGTTTCAACTGGGCCGGCATATTGGTGACCTCCATGCAGATAAACTTATCCTCAGCATTGGTACCAGATGAAGGGATGCCTTCTGAATTCTATATGGCTTCTTACCTGTTGGATGTCGTTTGCTCAAGGTTGCACTTTGAGGGCTGGGCACATAACTGGGATCCAAAGCAGACCCGTGCAATCCATTTACAACTCAAGGTGTTTTGGGAGTCCAGGTACAAACAAAACATAAAGCCGATATCTCAAGTGTTCATCCCTGCTCTTTACATAAAGTTGTTCGGCCAAGACGCCCCTTGCATGTCTTGGCAAGCCATGGAAACACTAGGCAAAGTGGCGCATTGGTTTCCGTTTGCTGAATATACACTCATCCGAGTCCTTGGCACGTTCAAGGCCCCATATGCTATGCCTCGATATGTCACGGACAAAATGCTCATGTAAGAGGTATGTTCCCAAATTTCTTCAGGTTTCTCCAGGGTCCTGTCCAGGGGTAAGAAGAAGTCGTGGCCTGCGCTACCCCTCACGATTAGCGCATACACAGTTAAAGACTTCAGAGAGGTGGAGGCAGAGGGAGAAGAAATGAAAAGTTACCACCTTAGGGCTTTAGAATATCGAACATACGACCCGGAGAGGATAGTTCCTGAACATTGCAAGAGGGCTAAATTCAAATGGAACTATCAACATACTGAACACACGAGAGAAGATGAAAGAAGGAACTGGTACAATGCAGATAGAAAACTTGCTCCAGGGGCGGATTCTGGCCAAGAAGACCCGGATGACCAAACCCTGGAAGCAAGGAGTCGTGAATTAGGAGGTGCTTCTTCCTCTCTAGCTAAGAAGCCTCGGACCAGTACAGGGCAAAGCACCTCTACCCAACAGAAAGAAATAGAGGCCAAAGCCCAGCAAGAGCAAGAAAAGAAAATGAAAGAGGACGATGATAAGTGCAAGAGGAGCCTAAGGGCAGAACAGAAGAAGAAGTAGGTCGAGGAGGCCAAGAAGCAAAAAGAGAAAAAAGAAGCAGAGGTTGCGGCTGAACAAGAACTCAAGAAAGAGCTAGACAAAGTGGAAGCTAAGCAAGCTGCAGCAGCTGAGCAGAAAATGAAGGCTGAATTAGAAGTAGCGGCAGAAGCAGAGCTCAGGCAGAGGAAAGAACATGAGAAGGCGGAAGCTGAACACCGACAAAGGGAAGAGGAGGAAAATAAGAAGAAACAAGAAGAGGATGAAATGCTGGAGGACATCGAGGTATCTCCCCTTGAGATACCTCTGGGCAGCACATGAGCCTCGCTCTCTGATGTCAGTTCCCCCCAGGGGCAAGAGGAATAGGTATTCGACCTCACCAGGCTCACATTTGATCAGTTTTCCTTCAAAATACGGCAGGAGAAGAGAAGATGCCTAGTGCAAAATCCTTCCACCGCATCCACAGTCACAACCGGAAAAGACAGTCCTTGATACTAGGACTAATCCTGTGATGATAGCATCAACTAGCACAGATTTCGCTGCGGCCACGGAAGAAAATGTGACCAGAATGAGTAGAGAGATCATTTCTCTACAAAATAGACTACAAGAAGCAGAGCAATGGGAAAAAAGGGCAGAACAGGAAAGGACGGCGTTGAGAGAGAAGGTTCAACAACTCCAAAACAGAACTCCCCCTGTCAATGAAGTTCCACTTGCCATTCTAAAGGAGTGCGATGCATTAGAGGCGACCATGAGGCAAGTGTATGGGGAAATGTTCACCATAAAACAAATAGTCGCCCCATTGGTAAGAGCACGAGTGGAGACTAAGCAGAAGCACGAGCAGCTGAAGGAGGCCTCAGCTGCCTTGGATAGAATGATGGACTGGACAGTGCGGTAACCTCAGGCTCCTGAGCACTTGCCACAGAAGGATTGGATTCATACGCAAGATGCCAAAGTCCAAATCCGTATGAAAATGCAGTCCAAGGATAAGCTATCCAAGGATTTGGACAAAGTAATGTTTGCATACGAACACCTGACCAGCGGCATCGAATCGATGCACACCCTTCACCACATTCCTTCGTTGGGGGCATTGGACGAGGGGAAAACCTGGGAACAAGTAGATCAAGAGATCCAGTCATTTCTGCAGCCCATTAAGCAAGCTGCTGCCGCCCCCGCTCTTGCAGCATCACAAGAAAATCTGGGTCAGTCTCTTGTCACGCCAGTATGGATTTACACCAAGTTTGCCTCTCTTTCCAACCAGATCTCACAGAAAATGGAAACTCTAGTCTCAAATGCTTTGGAGTGCATGCATCGGTTGAAAGAAGAGGTCCCTCTGGTTTCCCCCATAGCAACAGAGTATCAGACCTGGCAAGATTTCCTCAAAGAACAACAGATTTATGCTCCTGACCTCACAATTGCACGCTCATCTCCATAGCCCAGTGGCAGTAAGTCGCTGGTAGCATTTAGAGGCAGGTCGCAAGTCGCACTCACCAGCCAGGTCGTAGGTCGCAATCTCCTTTCGGGTCGCAAGGTAGCTCAACAAGCAGGCAGGCGAAGAGTCAAGAAGCCCAAAGGGCAAGTTTTGTTCTATAAAACCCCCTCCGGGGAAAATGTAAAAGGGCTTTTTTTTCGGAGACCCAAGAGCTATACAGCATTGTATTGAAAGATAACACTCCTGTGCATATGAATACAGATACTTGTCCAAATGTGTTTTGCTGTGCGAACACTATGAGTATTTCTTATACAGTTTCAAACATATTTTGATTAATGAAGCTGCACTCTTAATGGCACCATTTATGCATTATGCTTTTATGTAATCGTGTTAATGATGTTCAGTTTATATTGCTTTCTTAATGGATGTTAATGACTTTGTTTATTAGCATTTCGTTTTATCTTTCAGGAAGTAAAAGGGCAATCTCGCCATAAACAATTATTTCTTTTGTGGTCAGGATAGCCTGCAAGCCTACAAGCATAACCCCAAATATGTGTTGTTAACAACACCTCCTTCCGCGTGTATGCTTTGTTATTTGCCTTGCTACGCATAGTGTCATATGCGTGTTTAATGCATCAACCATGTATCTTGTATCATGTGAATAAGTGTGTGTCCGCAGGTTCGATCGAGTTCTTTTGAGACCAAATGGAAGGTGACTTAAGCAGTAGTTGGACCCACACCCCGGACGGGATCTCTATTCCAAACAGTTCAAGGTCTAATTGGGACTTTCTACCAGGGAGATCCCCTACTGTTGGCCAGACAATTTTTCCCGTCATCAGAATTGGCACTAGAAGGAGGGCCTGATGGAAGCCTCCCATGCTCTATCTCCATCACAAACTCCCCATGGGGAGGTCATAAACGACGATGCTATCCCTCCCCTGTTGGAAGATATTCCAAGGGAGGAGGTTCCATATTATGAAATTACCATAGAGTAGCTGAGAGCCTTGCGCCTGGCTGCCCGCAATCTCATCAGGGATTTGCGATATGCCTAAATCATGAGTTTCTTAACCCATACTAGGACCCCTGCTAAAAACATCACTCGTAATGGTGCCCTAGTGAGCACCATACCCCAGTTGGTGAATCTCATGGTTGAAGACCTCGCCACCACTGTTCAGGGTGATGAACCAATCCCCGAGCTCCAAGGGGGTGAAGAGGAGGAATTCGGTACCACTGAACCTTTCCCCGACCCTCAACCCAACCAAGCCCAACCAAACAACAACCAGGCACACCCTCCACCTGGGGGAGGTGATGGAGATAGAGCCCGCAGGACTGAAGGTGAGGGGAATAAAGCCCGTAGAAATGAAGGCGAGGGAAATAGAGCCCGTAGGAATGAAGGTGAGGGGAATAGAGGCCGCGGGATTGGAGGTAGAGGAGATAGAGGCCGAGGCCAAGGACACCGTGCCAACCACCGCTGCCCAAACCCAAATAGGCCGCCTGTCCACAATTGGGGATATCTCAGAGACATTTACAACCGTGAGAGATATCAAGATGAACACTCTCGCCACGAGGGAGAAGCATCGGTGTCAGGTATGGGGAGTGAATCTGAGCCTAAGTTTAGAAACCATCAGCAGACTAGGAGAGTGCAACCACTTGCCTGGATGGCCCAGTCCCTAGTAGATCTTTTGGGTCCCCTCCACGACCTGCCTAGGCACCCTGAGAAGCATCTCCCAAAGTTTGATCCCAGGAAAGGCACCTTGGCCGAGGATCATATAAGCAGCTTCTATCTTTCCCTGCAAATCATGAGGGTTCAAACAGATGACGTTACTTGCCACCTTTTTCCACACACTCTTGAAAACAAAGCAGCCACCTGGTACCGCTCCCTCCCAAGTGCCTCCATTACGTCATGGGACCAGTTTTGTCATGCATTCTTGCAGAAGTTTTCAGAAGACAAAACCCCTTCCATGCTCCTCACGGAGTTAAGTACCATTAAGTGCCATTAGAAAGAGAAGGTTAGAGACTTCAATCAGCTCTTTGCCACCATACTGCAAAAGTTTCCCCCCAACCTGGTGTTGGATGACTCTATTACCATAGACTACTATACAAAATCTCTCCCTAGGGATATCACCGTCTTCGTGAAACGCGAAGCTCGGCCCACCCTTGCAGCAAACTACGCAGCCACCCTCACTGTAGAAAGAGACATGCTTTCTATAGGAGCCATCGATCATGAGGGGAGAGATGACCACAAACCAATCGTGAAAAAGGTTCAGTCCTCCATAAACAAAACCACGGATAATGATAAGGATGCCTTCGACTTCGAGAGTATAGCAAAGACCCTCAAGCTATTGACAAATGAAGTCTCTCACCTGAAGAGGAAGGGTATAGAATCCACGACTAGCGCTAAGGCACCTAAGCCCTTTTTCAGAAAGAGCAACCCCAACACCAGCCGACCTCCGTCTAACTTGAACACTATTCTCAACGTGGAAGAGATAGGAAAAGATAACTTCTGTTCATTCCACCACGCTGCCCACTCTGAAAAAACATGCCCACAATGGATTGGCAGCATGACAGTAGTATTAAACCAGCTTCTGGATGATCAAACCCCAGGGGATGCGGGGGAGGATGATGTTTCCAACCACGATGAAGATTTTCCCCCAGATGAAGAACCAAGGTCCTTGGTTCTTGCATTTGACGTTATCTGCGGGGAAAACAATCTTACCATCCCTGATATCAACATGGCAGACAATCCTAAGGCCCCACCCGTAGGAAACTACAGCCTTAGGAGTAAAGGACCAGTCCCTGAACCATCCTTTGAGGAGAAGAAATGGGCTTTCTTAAGGAAAATTCTGCCCCCGAGGAATGAGCAACAAGCTACCCCTAAGAAGCCCACTAATGATAACACCCGAGCCAATTAGAAGAGCAGGCTCCCGGTGGGGTCCCCCACAACCACTACCGAGCCTTGTCCTCAATCTGATTCTGCTTATAACATTGTAGAGGACATGAAGAAAACCAGAGCTAACATCTCCCTCTATGAGCTTGCCCGCATCATGAATCAACGAGAACTCATTATTAAAGTCTTTGCCAATACCTCAACCACTAAGCCTGTGAGCAATACATCCGCACAAGCCAGTCCGAGTGTTCAGTCTATTGTGAACGCCATCAATACAAATTCTAGGGGGTCTACTCCTCCCTTCCTATTATATTTTGAGATTTTTAACTTCAACATCCATAACTGTCTAGTTGACTCCGGCGCGTCCACTAATGTCATGCCCCTATCTATTTGTAAGAAGCTGAACATCCACCCAGAGAAAACTGATGCGAGGATCATCCAACTTGACAGATCTCAGGTGCCAGCTGTAGGAGAACTGAATAACGTCATCATCCACCTTTCGTCCAATTCTAAAGTCCACCAATGTATCGACATTGTATTCGTTGACATTCCAGAAGCCTACGGCCTATTACTCATCAGAGACTGGTCCAGCAAGCCGCAAGGATATTTCGCCACCGACTGGTCCCACCTGTGGCTTCCTTACAAGGGCCGGAATAACCAAATCAGGGTCGAAAGCGAGCCATATATGAAATATGTTGTGACTGATCTGGACGCTACTAACGAACCCATCAGTTTTTCCTAGGAGGAACTTGGCATGTGCTTCTTGGAAGCCATTTTTGGATGTTATCATCCTCCGCAATCTCCTGTAGACCTCGAGATCCAGTCTGAACTTACGCTTGTCGCAGAAGACCAAGCCACTCCCGTCTCACACCAAGCTGAAGTCCTGCCCCAACCTGCAACCCCAAAACAGCCAGAAAATGACGTGTGGACCCTCCACTACGACGGTTCCAAAACCCATGACGGAGCTGGTGCAGGCTGCATCTTGCTAGACCCTCAAAAGAACAAATTCTTGATATCGTGTCGGCTTGAGTTCCAGTGCACCAACAATACTGTTGAATATGAAGCTCTAATCCTCGGACTCAAGAAGGCATTGGGTTTAAAGGTAAGGTGCTTACAAGTCATTGGAGACTTCGAGATCATTACTCGGCAGGTACGCAATACCATTCATTGTTTGTCTCCACATTTAAAAGCGTATCAACAAGAGGTACGGTGTCTTATTTCTTCTTTCGATGTGTTTGGAATTAAATCTATTTTTAGAATGCACAATGCAGCTGCTGATACTCTAGCTAATGCTTCTGCTAGATTTACCCCTTTGAGGGATGGATTTTCTATTGAAGTTATATATAGACCCTCCGTGCCAGATAATATTACAAATTTACACGTTTTTGATGATGATCAACAGATATTGGAATTTATGCTAAACACTGAAGTATTCAAAGACGCGGAAATTGATGAGGCAGAACACGACCAAGCTTTGCAGGAAGAGCATGACCAATGCAAGGAGAACCCCATGCCCAAGGGGGTAGTGTCACTTGAAAAGCTCTTTGATCTGCAAAGCCGATTTTGCAGCCCCCCAAATACCAAAGTACAAAGTTCCATCTTGGCTCATCGGCAAGTGAACTTGGGATCAGATGAGAACCCGAAGTTCGTTAACCTTGGGAAAGACTGTACTGATGAAGAGACGCAGGCCTTTACCCAACTATTTCGGAAGTATCGAGATGTATTTGCTTGGATGTATGATGATTTACGTACGTACGATACTCAAATTATTCAGCACGTGATACCCATGAAGGAAGGCGTGAAACCGTTCCAACAGAAGCTTAGAAAAGTGCATCCTACTTTGGAACCGATGATTCTGAAAGAAATTAAGAAGCTGTTGGATGCACGCATCATCTTCAAAGTTCGTCACTCCACATGGGTGTCAACTTTGGTCCCGGTACAGAAGAAATCTAGTGAGATCCGCTTATGTGTAGATTTACGGAATTTGAATCGGGCCTCAAATAAAGACAATTACCCGGTGTCACCTATGGAAAAAATATTGCAAGATGTGTCTGGATCCGAGATGTTCTCCTTATTGGATGGGTTCTCTGGTTACAACCAGGTGCTGGTAGCGGAGCTAGACAGATTGAAAACTACCTTTCGGACCAAATGGGGAACGTTCTCTTTCAGGCGCATGCCTTTTGGATTGATAAACACAGGGGCAACTTTCCAATGGGCCATGGATATAGCTTTCCATGGTTTGATAGGGCAGATCATGGTAGTCTATTTGGATGACGTCACCGTATTTTCGAAACATCGGGGCGATCACTTATGCCACCTCAAGCAAATCTTCGAGAGGTGCAGGAAATATGGGATTTCACTTAACCCGAAAAAGAGTGTTTTAGCTGTGGCAGAAGGAAATTTTCTGGGCCACATTATAACTAAGCAAGGCATTGTTGTAGATCCAGATCGGGCGAAAGCCATTGCCCAGATTCCCCCCCGAGCAGTAAGAAAGCAATGCAATCTTTCCTGGGAAAAATCAATTTTGTCCATAAATTCATATCAGATTTCGCTCAGATAGTCAAGCCTTTGTAGGGAATGATAAAAAAGAATGCAGTGTTCAAATGGAATCTTCCAGAGAAGGAGGCCTTCGACAAAATAAAGCACGCTATAGCTGAAGCGCCATTCCTCCAAAGTCCAGATTTTAGCAGAGGCTTTATCCTGTATACTTTCGCTTCAGATTCATCACTTGCAGCAGTCCTCACGCAGAAAGACAAAAACAATGATGAAAGACCCATATCCTTCATGAGTACTGGTTTACAAGGAGCAGAATTGAACTACCCTGAAATCGAAAAGCACGCTTATGCAGTCTACAAGGCGGTCAAACATTTCAGGCCATACATTTTGAAAAACCATGTCACGGTTTTTGTCCCTCACCCGGCTGTCCGCTCACTGTTTGTGCAGCAAGAGCTAGGCGAGAGGCGAGGCAACTGGGTGGTGTGCCTACAAGAGTATGATTTAGAGTTTAAATCAGCACACATCGTTAAAGGACAAGGATTATGCCAAATGGCTGCGGAGGCTGCAAGTTCACATGGAGTTGAAGAAGAGTGTTGGGAACAGGAAATCGACATGTATCAGAGTGACCACGTGCCTCAGCAGACAAGCCCTTCTTGGTACTCTTACATTTCAGGATACTTAGCCCTGGGCGTCCTGGACCTTGCCCTAACCGTCCCGGCAGAAACGCACAATAAGACTCAAAGCTGCATCTTACCAGTTGATCCAGGGTAAGATTTTCAAGAAGCATTACGATGGAGTCATGCTACGCTGCTTGGAGCATGATGAAGCGCAGAAAATCTTGACCGAGCTGCACGATGGACCAGCTGGAGGTCATTTTGCAGGCGATACCACCGCTCATAAGATAATGCACGCAGGATACTATTGGCCGACCCTTTTTAGAGATGCGCATGCATACGTCCGGAAGTGCTTTCAATGCCAGAAGTTCACAAACCGAGAAGCACGGCCAGCCGCCCCCTTACTATCAGTAGCAGTGGAAGAACCTTTTCAACAGTGGGGTTTGGACATGATTGGCAAAATCATACCTCACTCTTCCAAGCAACACCGGTATATTCTTACAGCTACTGATTATTTCACCAGGTGGGTCGAAGCAACACCTTTACGCCAAATCAATGATCAGGAGGTAATAGAATTCGTCACTCATTCCATCATCACCAGGTTTGGCATTCCAACTTCCTTGGTTTTTGATAATGAAACTTACTTTTCATCTTTTAAATTGTATGATTTTGCTCTAGAAAATGGTATTGTTCTTAAACATTATGCAAATTATTATCCCCAAGGAAATGGGTTAGCTGAGTCAACTAATAAAAATCTTATCCGCATCATTAAGAAGACCCTGCTGTCCCACCAACGCAACTGGCACAACGCCCTTCACAATGCACTTTGGTCCGACCGTGTCACGCCCAAGTCCTCCCTAGGCACCTCTCCATATTTTATCGTGTATGGAAAAGAAGTTTTTCTTCCTCCCCATTTATCTCTCCCTGCCCTTCAGTTGTCCCAAGAATGTCATGGTACCCCATGCCCTACCTTGCAGACTCGGATCGACACCCTAATGAAGTTGGAGGAAGAAAGACAAAAACCCAGGAAAATTTCACTATCCACCAAAGCCGAATCAAGAGATGGTTTGATAGAAAATCCATAGGGAATAAAAAATTTGAGGTAGGAGACTTGGTCCTGAAGTGGGATAAAGCTCACGAAGAAAAGGGAAAACATTCCAAGTTCCAAGCACTGTGGACAGGTCCTTTCCAAGTTAAGGAGAAATTAGGTCCCCACACGTTTAGATTGCAAACTCTTGAGGGAAAAGTCGAGGTCCTCCTGGTAAACGGGCATGACCTCAAACATTACTTCACTTAGCAGCCCTTAGAGGGATATCTTATCCTTGTACCATAGTTTCTGTTTTCGTCCCTTTTGTTAAAAAAAATTTTTTTTTTTATGAAAAACGGAAGGACTTGTCAGAGTCACGCAATTGGCACACTGCAATAGGTTCTATGCTGATGGAAGGCCTTTTCCTGATAGACACGAAGGTGGTAAAAGCTTTCTTGTTATTGAAACCCAGAGCAGCACATGACCTAGCTCAAGCCATCAAATGGGGAAGCCCAGCTAGCAAGTTTGAGAGGGTGTCTGCCAAAGAAAGTGCGATACAATGGTGACTAGATCGGAAGGGAACAGAGGGACTCCATGTTACGTCAGGGCATCCGGGAAAAACCAAAGTTCTCATACCATACCAGGAGCAACCTCTCTGCAAGTAAAATAAGTCAAGATCCCTCATCCTCCCAAGCAAAATTTTCCCATCTCAAATAAGTGCCACGAGAACATCTAAATAAGTGCCCCAGGCACATTCAAAATAAGTGCAATAGCACACTCATAAAGGGTAAAGGATTGAGAAAGGCTTCCTACGTAGAGAGGTGATATGACGACTCCGCCGGGGTATTGACCAGGCTCGCTGGCAGTGGAGCAACGTTCATGACTCCTAGGCAGTGACTCCACCGGGACCGAGAGGTTCGCTGGCAGCAGAGCAACACAATGAGGAAAAAATAATCGTACCGGACCCTGTAGCTGCCTGGAGTTCTCCATCCCTTTCAGTCCGGAAACCTGAAGAAGTGAAATTCGGTTAACCAGCACCGGAACAAACCAGCAAACCAAGAAACCTCACAAGGTGCAAAAAATTTAGTCAGTGTTGAGCTTAAGGTAAAATGAACAACTAGCGAAGGCCCCTCCCTCCCCCCTCCAAGGCTAACCATCGACAGAGACTCTGAGTTTGTCCAGTGAATCGCCATTTGTTGTAGCCTCTACAACACCCTCCAAAAAAAAAACCCCACTTTAAAATTTTTTTTGGAGCCCCTTGAGCACAAAGAAAAGCTAAGTAAAAAGTCAGGAAGACTAAGTTGCTGAGTCGCAAATCCTAAATTTGTAGAAAACTGCGACCCCGCGACCCTGAGGTCGCGAGGTCGCAAGGTTGCGAGGTCGCATTCCCCTCGAACCACCTCAACATGCGACCTTACGACCTCATTAAATTATCGCACGTGCGACCCTTTTATATATTGGAGGTCACTAGGTCGCATTTCGCATATGCAGCGGATAGAAAAAAACGGCTCTGACAGGTCGAATGGAGCGCGATTTTCCCGGGTAAGTTGCTGTTTTTCCTCCTGTTGTTTCCTTTTTGATTATTCTTGCCAAATCCCTGCATACCTCAGCCTTTAAATTGTCATTTTCTTCAGCCATTGTTTTCATTTCTTGCTTAGGGTTTTCCTTCTAATTCCAGTTTTCACCACACTTGCCTAACTCATCACAATTTCTTATCCAGGTTCTCATGGCCTGTTCCCTACTCCAAAAGCTATCCCTTGACTCTGTCTGGACCCATTTAGCCTTGTATTTTTCGAGTTAAATGGAAAAAAACTCCATGCCGTGCGCGCCCAAAACCCTCGGTAAGCCCTAGCGCGACTTGCGACCTCGCGACCTAGTCGCCAGGTCGCAAGGTCGCATTCTCCTCGATTTCTCGAAACTTGCGACCCCACGACCCCGCAACCTAGTCACAAGGTCACAAGGTCGTATCCCTTATTTTTTTCGCAATCTGCGACTTAGCGACCCCGCGACCCAGTCGCAAGGTCGCAAGGTTGCATTTCCGCCTTTTCTCGAAATTTGCTACCCAGTCGCAAAGTCGCAAGGTCGCATTTTCATCATTTTTCACAATCCGCGACCCCGCGACCCTGCGAGCAAGTCACAAGGTCGCAAGGTCACACCTTGGCCATTTTCTTACAACCTGTGACCCCGTGACCCAGTAGGCCATTTATTCAGTTTTGCCTGTATCCTAGTTGAAATAATTGATAAACTAAAATTAGTCTTATATCATCATGGCGTCTTTCTTATCTTGGGAATCTTTCATGAATATGACAGGTGAATTTGAAGCAAACTTGGAGTGTATACCTGTCCTCTTAGATTCCAACGATATGAGACCTCCAGTGTCCCAGAAGAAAGACAAACACTTGGTGGTGGAAGATGTAGAGATGGACATGCCAATGTCCCCACCCCCGATATACAGAGATACCCTTTGCACATTTGCCAAAGGGGACAGCATGCGATGGTACCAAGTGTACCAAGAGTTCGCCAAAACGGAATTCCCAGAAGACCTCTCGGATTGGGAGATATACTTACAGGTTAAAAGGTCCAAGCTACATCTCGCAGGTGCTCACCCGGCTATACTCCCGTGCCCAGAGATGATAGATTGGATCATACAGAGAACGGATCCCAAGAAGTTCCTAATCAGGGACAGCGAAGGCAAGGCGTTTGCATCACTCAAAGGCTCAGACGCACATGTCTATTACTCTTTACCTGAGCGAGAGATAGACTTCACAGAAGAATGGGCTACCGCCAATGCAGTTCCTATAGTTGCACTATAAAGCACTGGTGGGAGGAGCCTGAGAAGTTTAAGGTCAAGAAGGACCAGGAATATCCAGTGGTGAGCCTTAAGAAAGTATACAGACTAGTGGCTACCATGCTTTGCAGATTGTACAGGTGCCCCGATGCCACCACCTTCAGCGGAACATGGGAAACTATCATGGAATATGTCACAACATACGGCACTCGTTTCAACTGGGCCGGCATATTGGTGACCTCCATGCAGATAAACTTATCCTCAGCATTGGTACCAGATGAAGGGATGCCTTCTGAATTCTATATGGCTTCTTACCTGTTGGATGTCGTTTGCTCAAGGTTGCACTTTGAGGGCTGGGCACATAACTGGGATCCAAAGCAGACCCGTGCAATCCATTTACAACTCAAGGTGTTTTGGGAGTCCAGGTACAAACAAAACATAAAGCCGATATCTCAAGTGTTCATCCCTGCTCTTTACATAAAGTTGTTCGGCCAAGACGCCCCTTGCATGTCTTGGCAAGCCATGGAAACACTAGGCAAAGTGGCGCATTGGTTTCCGTTTGCTGAATATACACTCATCCGAGTCCTTGGCACGTTCAAGGCCCCATATGCTATGCCTCGATATGTCACGGACAAAATGCTCATGTAAGAGGTATGTTCCCAAATTTCTTCAGGTTTCTCCAGGGTCCTGTCCAGGGGTAAGAAGAAGTCGTGGCCTGCGCTACCCCTCACGATTAGCGCATACACAGTTAAAGACTTCAGAGAGGTGGAGGCAGAGGGAGAAGAAATGAAAAGTTACCACCTTAGGGCTTTAGAATATCGAACATACGACCCGGAGAGGATAGTTCCTGAACATTGCAAGAGGGCTAAATTCAAATGGAACTATCAACATACTGAACACACGAGAGAAGATGAAAGAAGGAACTGGTACAATGCAGATAGAAAACTTGCTCCAGGGGCGGATTCTGGCCAAGAAGACCCGGATGACCAAACCCTGGAAGCAAGGAGTCGTGAATTAGGAGGTGCTTCTTCCTCTCTAGCTAAGAAGCCTCGGACCAGTACAGGGCAAAGCACCTCTACCCAACAGAAAGAAATAGAGGCCAAAGCCCAGCAAGAGCAAGAAAAGAAAATGAAAGAGGACGATGATAAGTGCAAGAGGAGCCTAAGGGCAGAACAGAAGAAGAAGTAGGTCGAGGAGGCCAAGAAGCAAAAAGAGAAAAAAGAAGCAGAGGTTGCGGCTGAACAAGAACTCAAGAAAGAGCTAGACAAAGTGGAAGCTAAGCAAGCTGCAGCAGCTGAGCAGAAAATGAAGGCTGAATTAGAAGTAGCGGCAGAAGCAGAGCTCAGGCAGAGGAAAGAACATGAGAAGGCGGAAGCTGAACACCGACAAAGGGAAGAGGAGGAAAATAAGAAGAAACAAGAAGAGGATGAAATGCTGGAGGACATCGAGGTATCTCCCCTTGAGATACCTCTGGGCAGCACATGAGCCTCGCTCTCTGATGTCAGTTCCCCCCAGGGGCAAGAGGAATAGGTATTCGACCTCACCAGGCTCACATTTGATCAGTTTTCCTTCAAAATACGGCAGGAGAAGAGAAGATGCCTAGTGCAAAATCCTTCCACCGCATCCACAGTCACAACCGGAAAAGACAGTCCTTGATACTAGGACTAATCCTGTGATGATAGCATCAACTAGCACAGATTTCGCTGCGGCCACGGAAGAAAATGTGACCAGAATGAGTAGAGAGATCATTTCTCTACAAAATAGACTACAAGAAGCAGAGCAATGGGAAAAAAGGGCAGAACAAGAAAGGGCAGCGTTGAGAGAGGAGGTTCAACAACTCCAAAACAAAACTCCCTCTGTCAATGAAGTTCCACTTGCCATTCTAAAGGAGTTCGACACATTAGAGGCGACCATGAGGCAAGTGTATGGGGAAATGTTCGTCATAAAACAAACAGTGCCCCATGGGTAAGAGCACAAGCAGAGACTAAGCAGAAGCACGAGCAGCTGAAGGAGGCTATGACTGCCTTGGATAAAATGATGGACTGGACAGCACGGTACCCTCAGGCTCCTGAGCATTTTCCAAAGAAGGATTGGATTCATACGCAAGATGCCAAAGTCCAAATCCGTATGAAAATGAAGTCCAAGGATAAGATATCCAAGGATTTAGACAAAGTAATGGCTCCATACGAACATCTGATCAGCGGCATCGACTCGATGCACACCCGCCACCACATTCCTTCACTGGGGGCATTGGACTAGGGGAAAACCTGGGAACAGGTGGATCAGGAGATCCAATCATTTTTGCAGCCCATCAAGCAAGCTGTTGCCACTCCCGATCTTGCAGCATCACAAGAGAACTTGGGCCAGTTTCTTGTCACGCCAGTATGGATTTACACCAAGCTCGCCTCTCTTTCGAACCTGATCTCACAAAAGAAGGAAACTCTAGTCCCAAATTCTTTGGAGTGCATGCATCGGTTGAAAGAAGAGGTTCCTCTGGTTTCTCCCATAGTAGCAGAGTATCAGACCTGGCAAGAATTCCTCAAAGGATAACAGATTGACGCACCTGACCTCACGATTACACGCCCATCTTCATAATCCAGTGGCAGTAGGCAGCATTCAAAAACAGGTCGCAGGTCGCACTGCCTAGCCAGGTCGCAGGTCGCACCACCCAGCTAGGTGGCAGGTCACACCACCTAGCCAGGTCGCAGGTCGCAGTTCCCTTCCAGGTCGCAAGGTAGCTCAACAGTCAGGCAGGCGAAGAGTCAAGAAGCCCAAAGGGAAACTTTTGATCTATAAAACCCCATCCAGGGAAAATGTAAAGGACCTTTTTTTTGGAGACTCAAGAGCTATACAACATTGTATTGAAAGATAACACTCCTGTGCATATGAATACAGATACCTGTTAAAACTCCTTTTTGATCTGATGTGTTTTGCTGTGCGAACACTATGAGTATTTCTTATACAGTTTCAAACATCTTTTGACTAATGAAGCTGCTCTCTTAATGGCATCATTTATGCATTATGGTTTTCTGTACTCGTGTTAATGATATTCAGTTTATATTGCTTTCTTAATGGATGTTAATGACTTTGTTTATTAGCATTTCGTTTTATCTTTCAGGAAGTAAAGGGGCACCTCGCCATAAAGAAATATTTCTTTTGTGGTCAGAATAGTCTGCAAGCATAACCCCAAAGATGTGTTGCTAACGACACCTCCTTCGACGTGTATGCTTTATTAATTGTCTAGCTACGCATAGTGTTGTATACATGTTTAATGCATCAATCACGTGTCTTGTATCGTGTGAATAAGTGTGTGTCCGCAGGTTCAATCGGGTTCTTTTGAGACTAAAGGGAAGGTGACTTAAGCGGTAGCCGGACCCACATCTCGGACGGGATCCCTATTCCAAACGGTTCAAGGTCTAATTGGGACTTCCTACCGGGGAGATCCCCTACTGTTGGCCGGACATATTTTCTCGTCAACATATGGTTATATGCTGAATAATCTGTTAAAAAAGCTGCGAGTGGACTCATTCTGTGCAAACCTAGTAAGTTAGAATGCAGATCTGCCTTGAAATACCTACTCTCTCTCTCTCTCAGGGTGCAAAAACCTAGTTCTAGCACCCTCCCATAATTCTTTGAGTGAGATCTTGACCTACGCCAGCAGGTCATTTCTGAAAGGGCCAGTAGTATATGGATTTGTGTTGAACCCTTAGTTAAACCGAGAGGGCGGGTGAATCATTTTAACACATTCATGGACTTTTAAAAATTTCCTTTAAACTGATTTACACCTTCATTTCATGATCAAATTATTACATAATGTAACATCAATCTTAATATGTGAGAAATAAGTATTGAGCAGGTTAGATACACCATATCAACACATAAACATCATGCACATAGAAAAAAGATATAAGTGGAAACCCATAAGGGATAAAACCACATCTTATTATTGTTGTGATGCAAAGGCAAGCTCCAACTCCCTCTAACCACTGATTTTCTGTAGGCTCCAACCTACAGGAGGCTACTATCTCAATTCTGCAAGCTACAACTTGCAAGGAAGCTCCAACTCCCATCTATTTTCTGCAGGCTACAACCTACAGGAGGCTCCTACCTCAGCCAGCTACAACTGACATCTATCAAGCTACAAATTGACATGGAAGCACCTAATTCCTCACTATTTCAAAAAAAACACATGTTGATTTACCTGGATATCAGCTCTGTTCTGTTCCTTCTTCATTGTTGTCCACCAGCCTTCATATCTGCCTTATATCATCTCTGAACCTTCATAGCTTCTTTTTCTGCTCCTCTTTCTTCTTACCCTCTCTGCCTCATTTCTCCATTCTCTAACCTCTCTATGCATATGTTGGTAAAATTATTTATGGAGATCACCTCATGGCTATTTGTATTCCACAAGGAATTTGAAGTGAATAGGTATGACTCTTTGCCTTCCACCTTCTTATTTTCTTGCCTAGCACATTCGAAAAAATATAACAATATTTATACATTTCAATATTACAGTGGGGTATTTCCTTGCCCATGGAGACTTGCCTTTGCATCACAAACAATATAAAATTAATTTTAAATCATTTACATTCACATTTACAGTTACATAAATCAACTTCACTCAGCCCTTTTTCAGCCCTTGGCTTGCTGTGCGTTTGTCTTTTCCGCCGCTGTCACTGTCTTTTTCAATTTCTGCTATTATATTGTGATTTTTTTGCATAATAACCTTTTGCCCGATTCAACTCATCTTCTCGTGCCCACTACGATTGGCCTTCACTTGCTCCTTTGCTCTGTGTCGGGTCACTTACCCGAGTCTCCTTCTGTTGCCTTCATATTTTTGTTTATACACCTGAGTCTTTTGCCTGCACTTAGTCTTTTCTTCATAAAACAGGCGTATCCACATGCACATCCACCTTTCAGATCTAATGGTCATCGCACTCCGCTTCATTTAACTTTCCCAATCCGACGGTTGACATTCCATCACATTGTCACAATTGCAATCGCAACCATCAGTGGTCCGATGTGCCTTTGGCCACTGATCACCACTGATGCGATGAGCGAAGGGTCCCACCAGCTATCAACCAACTCACATATTCTCTGTCCATCATTCATTAGATCTGACGGCTGTGATTCAATCGCTCAATTGCAATCGCAACGTTCAAACTATCATTCCTTTGCGTTTCCATTCCGCCGATGCGATAACTCCGATGCGATGTCCGCCGATGCGATGAGCGAAGGGTCCCACCAGGCAGTACCTCGGCATTTCAACGTTATATGTTATATTTCTCCTACACCCATCGATGCGATTCAACGAAGGAAAAAATTGTAATTTCGGATTTGAAATCCTGTAGACCTTTTCTTTGAATCTGCATCGCATCCGCTTTCTTCATCGCAATTTGCACTTCGGCGTTTCTAAATCTTCGCCGATGTGATGGATCAATGTAGACCCCACTCTAACTTAAATTTACGATCCAATGGTTGCAATCGACCATGATCTAACGATTGTGATTGGATCACACCATCACAATCACAATGCTCAACGTCTCGTCTCCTCAACACTTATGCTTGACGATGCGATAAGAGATCGTCGATGCGATGAGATCTCCACCGTCGATATTCAACACTTTCACTTTAAGCCTTAACATTAAGACTCTGCCTTTCACGTGATGCGACCACTGTTAGATATTCACCGATATTGATCAAACGGATATCGTATTCACAATATACCTGATGTTTAACATTTCCAAACGTCCATGCACTTTTCCCATGCGATCACCATTGGATCTTCTCTGAATCAAATCAGACGGCTATCGCGTTATTTCGACCACAGACCTTTAATTCTCAAAAATTACGCGATATAGGCGGTTTTAGTATTGTGACGTGTCGTAATATGATACGATCAAGTTCCAAATGGAATAAACCACTCATAGCCCAAAAGCTGCGCGAAACCAGTGGTATGGTTTTGCAAAACCACTTTCCTTGCGAGCCCCACTCTAATTACCTTTGTTTGTTTGACTGGACCTTAGGTATAGCGTTAATACCTTGGGAAATGTTTTGGAAATACATCAATTTAATAAAAATCTTTTGTACCCATGTGACAACCTTCGAAACATTATAATAAACACTTGCCTTGTACCCATGTACTCATATCATCGCATCGCAAATAAAAACACTTTCCAATTCCTTTTATGTTTCGCCGATTGCAATATGTGATCGCATCGCAATATCAACAATCGCAACTTCGCATCGCTTCTTCATTACTCTACCCGCCGATTGTGATGTGTGCTATTCTCTCCTCTGCTGCCCCTCTTCTTCTTTGTTGCCTCTGCTTCAGTTTGTTGCCTCTGTTTGCTACCCTCGCTGCCTCTGCTTCTATTCACTACCTCTGCTTCTTGTCTAATGTTCTCTCTGCTGCCTCATTGCTTCTTTGCTGCCTCTGCTTCAGTTCGTTGCCTCTCTTTTCCGCCCTCACTACCTCTGCTCCTTGTCTGTCCCCTTTGCCTTATTGCTGGTTCTTCTTTGTTCTTTTTCCTTAGTGATAGTTCAGGTGCTGCTCCTTTCTTCTCCTTTTCCATCAATGAAAATATTTCCAACAGTCTCCCCCTTTGGCATTGATGGCAATACTTTAATATTCTTCTTTAGCTTTCTTTTCCTCCCCCTTTGACATCAATGGAAAAGGGTTGTAAATTTCCTAGTGTGGTTTCCAAATATTGTCTATAATACTCTAATCTTGAGGACCTGTTCCATGCACTGCTTACTTGCTCTGGCTCTTTTGTGACAATATTTGTTGACTGATCTCCCCCTGGAATGATGCTTTCTTTTCTGATCTCCCCCTGGAATGATGTTTTCTTTTCATGTCAGAGAGTAACATTTGTAGACACTAACCCTATTTTTTCTCTTAGATATTCAAATGGTTCTTTAGCAAGAGGTTTTGTGAATATTTCTACTATTTTTTCCTTTGTTGGTGCATGTTCCAACTTCACTACTTTCTGTGCTACTTGTTCTCTGAGGAAATGGTACTTAATTGGGATGTGCTTTGTTTTTGAATGAAGTACAGGATTTTTTGATATAGTTATTGCACTTGTATTGTCACATTTGATAGAAATAGGTTCATCAATGCTTACCTTCATGTATTGGAGAGTTTGTTTCATCCACATTACTTGTGTGCAACATGTTGCTGCTGCTATGTATTCTGCTTCTGCTGTAGATAGAGAGATAGAAGTTTTCTTCTTGCTTATCCATGCCACCATACTTTTTCCCAAATAGAATGCACCTCCACTTGTGCTTTTCCTGTCATCCACATAGCTAGCCCAATCTGAATCTGTATATGATGTCAAAGTGAAGCTTTTTATTTTTGGATACCATAGCCCATAATGTGCAGTTCCTTGTAGATATCTGAATATTCTCTTGATTGCTAGTAAGTGATTTTGTTTTGGTGTTGTTTGATATCTTGCCACAAGTCCTACTGCCAACATAATTTCTGGTCTAGAAGCTGTTAGGTATAGCAGACTTCCTATCATGTTTTGCAGTAGTTTCTATATTTTTTTCCTACAAAGATTCTATAGTTACCACCTCATAAGGAAGTGGACTTCTCTATTGAGTTGATTTTAGGAGCAACACCCGCATCAAAGGCACCTTATAGGATGAGCACTCTAAAGTTGGTGGAGTTGAAGTTGTAGATTAAGGAGATTCTTGATAAGGGATATATTAGGTCAAGTGTGTTTCCTTGGGGTGTGTAGTGTTATTTTGCAAGGAATAAGGATGGTAATCACATATTGTGCATTGATTACATGAAGTTGAACAAGACAAACATCAAGAAAAAGTATCCATTTCCCAATATTTATGACTTTTTTGATCAATTGAAGGGAGCAACACTATTCTCAAATATTTATTTGAGATAAGAATATCATCAGGTGCACATCAAAGAAGAAGACATCTACAAGACTGCATTTCACACTAGGTGTGGGAGGTATGAGTTTGTTGTGGTTCCTTTTGGTCTTACTAATGCTCCAACCACCTTCATGTGTTTGATGAACAATGTGTTTCATCCTTATCTGGGAAATTTTGTGATAGTCTTTGTCGGTGATATATTTGTATATTCTAAGAATGACAAGGAGCATGCATAACACCTAGAAGCGATATTGAGATTTTTGAGAAAGGAATCAAAAGTATGCCAAGCTCAGAAAGTGCAGTTTCTTTCAGTCTCAGATTCACTACTTGGGAAATGTTATCTCCAAGGAAGGGATAACATTGGACTCAAAAAATATTAAAGCTATCACGGAGTGGCTAAATCGTAGGAATGTGGATGAGTTTAGATAATTCATGGGACTAAAAGGTTATTATAGGAGGTTCATCAGGAACTTCTCAAAGATTGGTTATCCTATCACATAATTATAGAGCAAAGGAAATAAGTTTGAATGGAAAAAGAAGTGTGAATCTAGTTTTGAGCAGTTGAAGCATTTTCTTACAAATTCTCTAGTTTTGAAGATTACAGACCCTAATAAGGAGTTTATGGTTTGTAAAAATTAATGTAAGGAAGGACTTGGTGGAGTCCTTATGAAAGAAGGACAGGTAGTTTGTTATGAATCAAGGAAGTTGAATGAGCATGAGAAAAATTATGTGACTCATGGTGTTTATTGAGCCAGATATGTTGGTTGAGATGGAGAAGGAGATGAAGGTTATCAAAAGGAATTTAAAGGGAGCACAATATGGGTAGAATATTTATGCAAATAAAGATAGATAATTTAAGGAGTTTCAAGTTGGGGAGCATGTGTATTTGCACATCGAGCCAAATAAGAGATCCTTGAGGATTGGGTAAAGTACCAATATGGCACCTCGATATTGTGATCCTTTTGAGATCTTTGAGAGGATTGGACCAGTGGCTTACATATTTTCACTACTGCCGAAAGTAAAAGTCCATGATGTTATCCACGTTTCATTTCTTAAGATATATGTGAGGGATGTTTATCATGTGACTGATTGGTCTATGTTGGACTATATAAATCACTTATTAAATTAATTAATAGCGCACATTTAATTATCAATCCAGGGACGTTTTTTTATTCCAATGAAAGTTGCACTGTCTGTGTCGATACACCAACCAGAAGTGATTTCAGAGAAAGAAATCATTGCTGAAGTAATTGCTGGAAATAAATCACTCATGCATAAATAAAAGAACCTACAAGATTGAATCACACTTCAATTGATCTGTCTATCTCGCCACACAATAGGTACCCAGCTGGTGTCTCTATTATCACATGTGTAACATCATATAAAGTATTGAAATCGAAGCAGATATATTCTCAGCTGAACAACAACAACACTCTATTGATACATAAACTAAAATACAATTACATACACAAAACTACTTTAATCACTGCAATCCATGCTAAGAACGAGGGCCCTTCCTACCTAGCAGGGCGAAGGTAGAGAAGGAAATTTAATGGAAACTAAATAGAATCACGCATGTGACAGCAATAACAGGTTAATATGTATTAATCTGAACACAATTATAGAGCCAAAACAACGTTGTTCTCTACTAACCTCTCGACCTCTAGGGCCGAGAACTATATAGTGGTTACATCAGAACATCCAAGGATAGATCAGTCATGAGAATCTTACGATTCTCATGCTGATAGAAATAGAACACATGCAATTATAACCACTTCATAAAAAAGTTCTGACTAGAAAATAAATATTACAATCGAAACTTCCCGTAGGTTTTTATCCCAAAAATACAATGCTAAACAACTCCTACAACTATCATAATGGAATCACAACAGTAGTGAAATAGCCAGAGGATAGATCAACAACAATATTGATGAGATCAGCCAATGGTACAACTGTATCAGCAGTTCGCCAACGATTCTGTAAAAGCAGAGTGTAACAGTAGTTTGCTAGAGGGTCTGTAACAGCAAGGTGTAATAGCATCGCTTTTCTGTAATTGCAGTATCCGAATTTCTCCTGTGAACTTTCGTTCTTAGGATCTTTGGTGCTACAAATGACATCTGAAAATACAACAAAAATACCATCAATCTTCTCCAACATTCACCATGAATTAGTCATAAAAAGGTATAAGAGACTATAATAATTGGTGAATTGGAAAAGTAATGAAAGCAAGGTGAAACACCACAAGTTAGGGTAAAAATGTAGGAAAAAGGGGTAAAGATAATCCCATTGGTTATGGTTAAGTGGAAAAATAAGGAAGATAAGTGGAGGAAAAATGTACAAAACTAGCACCCAAGATCTCCCCCAACTGAAATACTTGCATGTCCTCATGCAAACTCATGTCTCATGGGAATATATTTGGTGCAGGTCGGTGAGATCATAAGCACTAGTTGTGTGTTCGTCTGTAGACCTGTATCCTTGATTGGCCATCAACTACCGTACCTAGGATTATGAATCATACTTACTCGATTCATAATTGATATGGTAATTGTCAATGGGCAACCAAATCAAAGGAAACTTGAACTTCAATCCGAACCACAAAGCGCCAAGGGATTTTACAATTTTTGCATAGGCTAGTACATGTGTAACATCCACCACGAAATTCTGGAATGAGAATGGATCTCCCTTCAATAGCTCAACACCACTGTCTTCTGTGTGTTTTAAGAATCCTTTCAAAGCTCAGCTCTTCATCATTGCGAACTGATTAAGGCAGAAATTCAAAATTATTCTTCTATAAGTGGTAGTTGGTTCTTTAATCCCAGGGGTACTCAACATTCTCCTGAATTCTTGTCTCAACTCAGCAACCTGTCCTAGTTCTGCCCAAAACCAAAATGTTGTCTTCTCCTCATTAGTCTCCATAGATTTAATGGCCAGATGCCATTCAATATGATTCTTCATAAAGAACACAAAAGAACTTAATTGAATGTCTCCCATATAAGAGAATACTGTCACAACCATCTGCATACTCACATGTTCACAAATAATGTTGTGTAAAAATAATTCACACAAAAAACTTTGCTCATCAAAATCAGAGGCAGGGAAAAAATCTAGAAATGTATGAGTGGAGGAACATAAATAAGGTTTTTCCTCTATAATGGCTTTCAATTGAAACAAGAAGTAACGTTCCCACAGAAAATAGGATAGGATGGAGAAGGCTGCTTACAACCCAGCGATTTGAGGGCGAGGTCATGAAGTTTCTTCTTATCTATGTTGAGGTCTCGAATCTGCTCCTGTAACAGCATCAACTGTTCTTCTTGTTTCTTCAAAGCTTCCTTCTTCTTGTAATTTTCCCACCCTTTCTTCAACTCTACTTCCATCCATCTTTCATGTAAAGTGTCTATTTCTCTCTGATGTTTCTTTAGCGAAATCATCCCATCCCGAAGGGAGATTGCTTCTTGTTTCCATTTTTGTAACTCAGAAATCAACAGGAGTTTCTCAGAATTCCATCTCAAGATGGGACTCGACGTTCTCCTACATTCAATACCTTCATCAAAAATGGGTGTACCAACCTCTGCTTCATGGGGTTTTTCCACCTTTGATGTTGGTTCTTGTGTGTAAACCCCTTTGTTTTTACATAGAGTCCTTTGTGTCCATTGTTGTTTCTTCTACAATAGGAGTGGCCTCCATAGGTTCTTGTGGGTTGGCTTCTAGGTCGATTATTACAGGAGGCTCTGATTTAACTGCAAGTTCTTGTGTAACAATAGTATCATCAACTGGTTCTTGTGTAATAGCCTCCTACTGTTCTGTTTCTACTTCCATTGGGCCGATATTTTCTCTATGTGCCTTATATCCTACTGCTGTTAAGTCTTGAATACATATCATGCATACTGACACTGGGATTTCCTTCCCCTCAGATAATTTCCACTTCAATTCCTCATTTTACTTTCTTAGTTTTTCAATTTCTAAAAACAAGGCATAGGTTTAGTCCTTACCTGATGAGGAAGGTTTCCTTTATTCTTCTAAAAATTCTGCATTCACCTTCTTCTCAGCCGTAGGCAAGGGTTCTGTAGGTATTCTGATCTTCACTCTTTGTCTTGGTCTTCTGTCCCCAATTGGTTCATCAATAGGCTTATTACCAATCCTAACTCCAGCAGGCTGAGTATGGGTCTCCACCTCTGCATGACTTCCTCCTGAAGTCGTGGTATATTTCTCCTGGCTCGTCCTTGGTCATTTTATCTTGAATTCTTCCCAAGTTTTCCCTTGCTGGCCTAGGGAATCCAGCATGATTATCTTAACGAGTTTGTGATTAGTCATGCATTCCTCCGGGTGTGCTATTGTTTTTACTATTGCCGCCATATGCTTGATGTTCCCTAGAAAATAGAATGGAAGATTGATTCTTTGCTGGTGCCGAAGGTGGTTAAGGAGAGGAAAGTGATAGTTGAACACTATCGTGGATCTCCCCTCGCAAGTGATATATTTGATCAAGCCCAAGGCAATGTCTTCCCAAGGATGAGGAAGTGACAATATGTCAATTCCTCTTCCTTTCTTCTCAAGTTTATCTTCCCCTACTAGGAAATCCTCTTTCAAGGAGGGGTCAGTGATTTTTCTGTTAAACCACCTCCGCCCCTCTACTGGTAATGAAGTTACCCAGAAAATTACCTCTTCAGTCACCTCAACTTGCATGCTCATTACTCAGGTTTTATTATTGTTCAAGTTCTGAGAAAATTCAATTGCCATTGCCTCGTCTGAGCCTTCAAGCTTCTAGAAAAACACAATCCATCCAGCATCTCTGAATATATGTGTTGGAGCGGGGTTCCCTAACATGTGTTTTTGGTACAATTTTGTTAAATTCAGTCTTGCGTAGGGGTTTTGGGATGGGTCAAAGCCCCTAATGTTTTGTAATGGGTTAAAGGGTAGGTCTAGGGTCCGCAAACCATGGTTTGTGGACCATCGGATAACAAAGGCTAAGATGTTATAAATAGATAGATAGTTGGGTCTAGTAGAAAAAGCAAGTCGATAGATTGATGCTACGTGCGAACTGTTAGATCTACTTTGGGTTGTTTCAGGTAAGGACTCCTGCTGGCTGTGTGCACGGGCTGTGTTTTGGTTGGAAGTGAATCTAAATATTAATGAATGCGAAGTATCGTTAAAGTACCTGTGTTTTATCTAAATTGGTTATGTTTACTATTGAAAGCGCATTTGTGATGCCTATTTAAGCTGTGAAGGGATCTATGTTCTATCATAAGTATAATTGTGATCTGATATTGGCTACTATTACAGTAATCTATGATGGTATTTGGTAATGTGCACGTGGATGTGAATGTATTGATTAGATCTGATAGATTTTTTATGGTTATATGCTGAATACACTGTTAAAAGAGCTGAGAGTGGACTCATTCTGTGCAAACCTAGTAAGTTAGAATGCATATCTTCCTTGAAATACCTACTCTCTCTCTCTCTCAGCGTGCGGAAACCTGGTTCTAGCACCCTCACATAATGCTTCGAGTGAGATCTTGGCCTACACGAGCAGGTCATTTCTGAAAGGGCCAGTAGTATAGGGGTTTGTGTTAAACCCTTAGTTAAACTGAGAGGGGGGGTGATTCATTTTAACGCATTCATGGACTTTTAAAACTTTCCTTTAAACTGATTTACACCTTCATTTCATGATCAACTTATTACATAATGTAACATCAATCTTAATATGTGAGCAATAAGTATTGAGCAGATTAGATACACCATATCAACACATAAACATCATGCACATAGAGAAAAGATATAAGTGGAAACACATAAGGGAGAAAACCACATCTTATTATTGTTGTGATGCAAAGGCAAGCTCCAACTCCCTCTCACCACTGATTTTCTGTAGGCTCCAACCTATAGGAGGCTACTATCTTAATTCTGCAAGCTAAAACTTGCAAGGAAGCTCCAACTCCCATCTATTTTCTGCAGGCTACAACCTACAGGAGGCTCCTACCTCAGCCAGCTACAATTGACATATATCAAGCTACAACTTGACATGGAAGCACCCACTTCCTCACTATTTCAAAAAAAAACACATGTTGATTTACCTAGATATCAGCTCTGTTCTGTTCCTTCTTCACTGCTCTCCACCAGCCTTCATATCTGCTTTATATCATCTCTGAACCTTCACAGCTTCTCTGTCTGCTCCTCTTTCTTCTTACCCTCTCTGCCTCATTTCTCCATTCTCTAACCTCTCTATGCATATGTTGGTAACATTATTTATGGAGATCACCTCATGGCTGTTTGTATTCCAAAGGGTATTTGAAGTGAATAGGTATGACTCTTTGCCTTCCACCTTCTCGTTTTCTTGCCTAGCACATTCGAAAAAATATAAAAATATGTATACATTTCAATATTACAGTGGGGTATTTCCTTGCCCATGGAGACTTGCCTTTGCATCACAAACAATATAAAATTAATTTTAAATCATTTACATTCACATTATAGTTACATTTCACTCAACCCTTTTTCGGCCCTTGGCTTGTTGTGCATTTTTATTTTCTGCTGCTGTCACTGTCTTTTTCAGTTTCTGCTGTTATACTGTGATTGTTCTGCATAATCACCTTTTGCCCGATTCAACTCATCTTCTCGTGCCCACTGCGATTGGCCTTCACTTTCTCCTTTGCTCTATGTCGGGTCACTTACCCGAGTCTCCTTCTGTTGCCTTCATATTTTTGTTTATACACCTGAGTCTTTTGCCTGCAATTATTCTTTTCTTCATAAAGCGGGCGTATCCACATGCACATCCACCTTTCAGATCTAATGGTCATCTCACTCCGCTTCATTTAACTTTCCCAATCCCACAGTTGACATTCCATCGCATTGTCACAATCGCAATCGCAACCATCAGTGGTCCGATGTGCCTTTAGCCATTGATCACCACCGATGCGATGAGCGAAGGGTCCCACCAGCTATCAGCCAACTCACATATTCCCCGTCCATCATTCATCAGATATGATGGTTGTGATTCAATCGCTCAATTGCAATCACAATGTTCAAACTGTCGTTCCTTTGCCTTTCCATTTCGCTGATGCGATGTGAGATCGTCAATGCGATAACTCCGATGCGATGAGCAAAGGGTCCCACCAGGCAGTACCTTGGCATTTCAACATTATATGTTATATTTCTCCTTTACCCATCGATGTGATTTAACGAAGGAAAACCTTATACTTTCGGATTTGAAATCTTGTAGACCTTTGCTTTGAATCTGCATCACATCTGCTTTCTTCATCGCACTTCGTTCTTCGGCATTTCTGAATCTTCGCCGATGCGATGGATCAATGTAGACCCCACTCCAACTTAAATTTACGATCCAATGGTTGCAATCGACCATGATCTAACGGATGCGATTGGATCACACCATCCCAATCACAATTCTCAACGTCTCGTCTCCTCAACACTTCTGCTTGCCGATGCGATAAGAGATCGCCGATGCGATGAGATCTCCACCATCGATCTTCTATCTTCGATAAGATCTCCGCCATCGATCTTCAACACTTTCGCTTTAAGCCTTAACATTAAGACTCCGCCTTTCACGTGATGCGACCACCGTTATATCTTCACCGATCTTGATCCGACGGATATCGCATTCACAATATACCTGTTGTTTAACATTTCTAAACGTCCATGCACTTTTCCCATGCGATCACTGTTGGATCTTCTCTGCATCAAATCGGACGGCTATCGTGTTATTTCGACTCCAGACCTTTAATTCTCAAAAATTACGCGATATAGGCGGTTTTAGTATTGTGACGTGTCATAATATGATACGATCGCGTTCCAAATGGAATAAACCACTCATGGCCCAAAAGCTACGTGAAACCAGTGGTATGGTTTTC
Organism: Pinus albicaulis; assembly: GCA_034641835.2. Lineage (NCBI taxonomy): Eukaryota > Viridiplantae > Streptophyta > Pinopsida > Pinales > Pinaceae > Pinus > Pinus albicaulis. The sequence goes on along the minus strand of JAXQQM020081620.1, from coordinate 76,141 downwards.
CAAACCACTTTCCTTGCGGACCCCACTCTAATTACCTTTGTTTGTTTGACTAGACCTTAGGTATAGCGTTAATACCTTTGGAAATGTTTTGCCAATACATCGCTTTAATAAAACTCTTTTGTACCCATGTGACAACCTTTAGAACATTATAATAAACACTTGCCTTGTACCCATGTACTCATATCATCGCATCGCAAATAAAAACACTTTCCAATTCCTTTTATGTTTCGCCGATTGCGATATGCGATCACGTCGCAATATCAGCAATCACAGCTTCACATTGCTTCTTCATTACTCTACCCGCCGATTTTGATGTGCGCTATTCTCTCCTCCGCTGCCTCTCTGCTTCTTTGCTGCCTCTGCTTCAGTTCGTTGCCTCTATTTGTTTCCCTCGCTACCTCTGGTTCTATTCACTGCCTCTGCTTCTTGTCTAATGTTGTCTCTGCTGCCTCTCTGCTTCTTTGCTGCCTCTGCTTCATTTTTCTGCCTTTGTTTGCTACCCTCGTTGCCTCTGCTCCTTGTCTGTCCCCTTTTCCTTATTGTTGGTTCTTATTTGTTCTTTTTCCTTAGTGATAGTTCAGGTGCTGCTCCTTTCTTCTCCTTTGCCATCAATGAAAATATTTCCAACAATATCCCCCTTTGGAATTGATGGCAATACTTTAATATTCTTCTTTTGCTTTCTTTTCCTCCCCCTTTGACATCAATGGAAAAGGGTTGAACATTTCCTAGTGTGGTTTCCAAATATTGTCCATAATACTCTGATCTTGAGGACCTGTTCCATGCACTACTTACTTGCTCTGGCTCTTTTGTGACAATATTTGTTGACTGATCTCCCCCTGGAATGATGCTTTCTTTTCTGATCTCCCCCTGGAATGATGTTTTATTTTCATGTCAGAGAGTAACATCTGTAAACACTACCCCTATTTTGTCTCTTAGATATTCAAATGGTTCTCTAGCAAGAGGTTTTGTGAATATGTCTGCTATTTTCTCCTTTGTTGGTACATGTTCCAACTTCACTACTTTCTATGCTACTTGTTCTCTGAGGAAATGGTACTTAATTGGGATGTGCTTTGTTTTTGAATGAAGTACAAGATTTTTTGATATACTTATTGCACTTGTATTGTCACATTTGATAGAAATAGGTTCATCAATGCTTACCTTCATTTCTTGGAGAGTTTGTTTCATCCACATTACTTGTGTGCAACATGCTGCTACTGCTATGTATTCTGCTTCTACTGTAGATAGATAGATAAAAGTTTTCTTCTTGCTTAGCCATGCCACCAGACTTTTTCCCAAATAGAATGCACCTCCACTTGTGCTTTTCCTGTCATCCACATAGCTAGCCCAATCTGCATCTGTATATGATGTCAAAGTGAAGCTTTTTCTTTTTGGATACCATAGCCCATAATGTGCAGTTCCTTGTAGATATCTGAATATTCTCTTGATTGCTAGTAAGTGATTTTGTTTTGGTGTTGTTTGATATCTTGCCACAAGTCCTACTGCCAACATAATGTCTGGTCTAGAAGCTGTTAGGTATAGTAGACTTCCTATCATGGATCTGTAAATTTTTTGATCTACATATGTTGATCCATCATTAGCACATAGTTTGCATCCAGTGATCATGGGAGTTGACATAGGTTTGCAGTCTTCCATTTGGAACCTTTTCAACATCTCTCTTAATTTTTTTCTTGCGAGATGAATGTTCCTGTGTTTTTTTGTTGAATTTGAAGTCCTAAATAGAAGGTGAGCTCTCCAATCATAGACACCTCAAATTCTGATTTCATTTCTTCAGCAAATTCTTTTGTTAACTTCTCTTTGTTTCTACCAAACATGATGTCATCTACATATACTACTACAATTAGGAGTTCATTTTCATTAGCCTTTATGTACAAATTGATATCTACTCCTCCTTTCTTAAAACCTTGTTTTTGCAAGTCTTTGTCCAGCCTTGAATACCATGCACAAGGAGCTTGTTTCATCCCATATAAGGCTTTCTTTAATCTGCACACATAGTCTTGTTTATCTGTTAAGGAGAATCCTTCAGGTTGTTCCATGTAGACTTCTTCCTCTAGATCTCCATTTAGGAAGGCAGAATTCACATCCATTTGGTATACCTTGAAATCATGATAGCATGCAAAGGCCAAAAACATTCTAATTGCTTCCATTCTAGCTACAAGGGCAAAGGTTTCATGATAATCAAGACCTTCAATTTGAGAGTATCCCTTGCATACAAGTCTGGCTTTATTTCTGATTACCTGTCCTTGTTCATTCATCTTATTCTTCAATATCCATTTTGAGCCAATGAAATTTTTCCCTGTGGGTCTTGGTATTAACTCCCATGTATTATTCTTCTTAATCTGGTCTAGTTCTTCATTCATAGCATTCACCCAATATTTTTCTTTGCTGGCTTCTTCAAACTTCTTTAGCTCTATTTGTGATAACATAGCTAGGTATAATTCTTCTGTCTGTTCAGCTAATTGTCTTCTAGTCTTGACTCCAACACTCTTGTCCCCAATGATTTGGTCTTCTGGATGATTCTTTTGAGTGTGTCTTGAGGGACCTCTTGAGTTTAGTTCAGTATCTTCTGTTGTCTTGCTCAGTTCTTCATTATCTTGGTTCTCATCTTCAAGATCATCTGGAGGATTTTCACATATTGTGCTTCTTGTTTTATTTGGTAGTTCTTCATCGAATCTTACATCAATGCTTTCCATAATCTTATGCAGTCTTTTGTTGTAGCACATGTAACCCTTACTCTTGGATGCATATCCTAAAAACATTCCTTTATCTGCTCTTACATCAAACTTTCCTAGATTTTCATCATTATTTTTTATGAAACACTTGTTTCCAAAGACTCTAAAGTGCTTGATTGATGTTGATTTACCATGCCACAATTCGTAATAAGTCTTATCACAATTTGGTCTTAGATGAGCTTTTTTGAGAATGTGAACAACTATATGTACTTCTTCTGCCCAGTAGGTTTGGGGAATGTTACTTTCTTGCATCATAGCTCTGGCAATCTATTGTACTGACCTATTTTTACTCTTTTACACTCCATTCTGTTGAGGTGTACCTACAATTGTAAACTGTTTTTTTATCCCATGCTCATTTCATAGGTTTGCAAAATCATAGTCTGTGAATTCACCTCCTCTGTCTGATCTGATGCACTTTAGCTTGCATCCTGTGCTGGTTGGAATCGATTATCCTTTTATGACAGCATGCAGCAATATGTCCCCATTTGTGGCAGGCATAACAAGTGACATTTTTCATAAGGGGGAAGAATCTCCTTTGATAGATTCCAAATTTTATACATTCAGGAGTATATGAGCCTTTTTCAGTTGAATGTTTATTTATTTCGTTCTTTTTCATTTGAGGTTCCTTCTTGTGTCTGTTTACTTCATTGCAGGCTTCTACTTCTGTAGGAACCTTCTGGGCTGCTTCATTTTCCTTGACAGCTTTTACAAAAATGATATTTCTGTAATCTTCTTCCTTGGACTTACTTGTTTCTCTTTCATAGCCTATCCCAGTCTGTATCAAGGGAGATCTTTGAGCATTTAGAATTTTATTCAACTATTCAGAGCTTGTCATTTGATAAGAGTTCATTGAAAATTTCCTTTGGGAGTTTTCTAATTTCCTTCTTAAGCATACAACTTCTTCTTCCAGTTTCTCTTGCTTCTGAATTTTATCCTCAATTTTCTTTAGCAAAGTGTCTTCCACCTTCTTGGCTTCTTCAAGCTCTACTTTAAACTGAATGAGGTCTTCTGAATTTTTTTATTCTCTTACATATTTGAGGATAATTTCTTTCTATTTTCTGCACTTTAGTTTAAGTCTGTCTATTTCCTCCAGGGCACTTCTTAGCTCCCCCTCAAGATCAACTTCGCCTTCTTCCTCATCTTATAGAAGGAATCCTTCAAGCTCTTCCTTGGCCATCAATACAAATTCATAGGTTCCTTCTTCATTTGAGGTTTCATCTGAGTTTTCAGATGCACTGCTATCTTGCTGAGCATAAAATGATTTTCTCCTATATCTATTCCCTTTCTGCCAGTTCTTTGATATGGTTTTCTCTGTCTCTTGAGCCTGATTCTTTGTCATCTTATGATGACACTTAGATGCGTAGTGTCTAACTCTTCCACAGTTAAAGCATTTAAATGGAAGTTTACCTTTATACTTTCCTAAGCCTCTATCCAATCTTCTGAAAAATTTGGCCTCTTCTTCAGCAGAGTAGGAGCATCTATCTTCTTTTTCTTCTTTTTTATTCTCTATATTAAAGGATGCCTCCCTCATATTTGACTTCCTCTGTGGCAGTCTCATCTCATAGGCTGTTAGGTTTCCAAGTAATTGGTTCATGGTCAAGATTTCCCAATCAGCTGTTTCTTCTATGGCAGAAACCTTGGGGTTAAAGTTGGATGGTAAAGATCTTAGAATATTTTGAACAATTACGCATTCTTTTATGGTTTCTCTTAGAGCTTCCATGTTATTCACAATTTCTGCAACCCTTAAGAAGAAGTTGGCAATTTCTTCATCATCATTCATTTTTATATTTTTAAACTGAGCTCTATAGACTTGTAGTTTGGCTATCTTCACCTTTTTGTCTCCTTCATGGATGCTTTCTAATGTATCCCATATTTATTTGGAAGTCTTGTTGTGCATTAATTTGATAAATTTTGTCTCACAAAGACCACTTAAGAGAGCATTCATGGCTTTGGCATTAGCTATAAAATCTTGTTTAGCTTCTTTCTCTGTGTCAGAATCCTTTGGGGCATATCCAAACTCTACAGAAGCCCAAACTTATATTCCTAGAGACATTATGTATGTCCTCATTCTTATTTTCCAAAAGGCATAATTTGTACCAGTGAACAAAGGGGCTTTATTTGTTGAGCATCCTTCTAGACTAGCCATCCTGGGGACCTAGGATCTCCTTCTAGTTGTTAAACTGATACAGAAGGAAACCGCTTTGATACCAATTTTTGAACCCTTAGTTAAACTGAGAGGGGGGGTGAATAAGTTTAACACATTCATGGACTTTTAAAACTTTCCTTTAAACTTATTTACACCTTCATTTCATGATCAACTTATTACATAATGTAACAACAATCTTAATATGTGAGTAGCAAGTATTGAGAAGATTAGATACACCATATCAACACATAAACATCATGCACATAGACAATAGATATAAGTGGAAAACCATAAGGGATAAAACCACATCTTATTATTGTTGTGATGCGAAGGCAAGCTCCAACTCCCTCTCACCACTGATTTTCTGTAGGCTCCAACCTACAGGAGGCTACTACCTCAGTTCTTCAAGCTACAACTTGCAAGGAAGCTCCAACTCCCATCTATTTTATGCAGGCTACAACCTACAGGAGGCTTCTACCTTAGCCAGCTACAACTGACATCTATCAAGCTACAACTTGACATGGAAGCACCTACTTCCTCACTCTTTAAAAAAAAAAACATGCCGATTTACCTGGATATCAGCTCTGTTCAGTTCCTTCTTCACTGTTGTCCACCAGCCTTCATATCTGCCTTATATCATCTCTGAACCTTCACAGCTTCTCTGTTTGCTCCTCTTTCTTCTTACCCTCTCTACCTCATTTATCCATTCTCTAACCTCTCTATGCATATGTTGGTAACATTATTTATGGAGATCACCTCATGACTGTTTGTATTCCACAGGGAATTCGAAGTGAATAGGTATGACTCTTTTCCTTCCACCTTCTCATTTTCTTACCTAGCACATTTGGAAAAATATAACAATATGTATACATTTCAATATTATAGTGGGGCATTTCTTTGCCCACGGAGACTTGCCTTTGCATCACAAACAATATAAAATTAATTTTAAATCATTTACATTCACATTTACAGTTACATAAATCAACTTCACTCAGCCCTTTTTCGGCCCTTGGCTTGTTGTGCATTTGTCTTTTCTGCTGTTGTCACTGTATTTTTCAGTTTCTTCTTTTATATTGTGATTGTTCTGCATAATCACCTTTTGCCCGATTCAACTCATCTACTCGTGCCCACTGCGATTAGCCTTCACCTGCTCCTTTGCTCTATGTTGGGTCACTTACCCGAGTCTCCTTCTGTTGCCTTCATATTTTTGTTTATACACCTGAGTATTTTTCCTGCACTTAGTATTTTCTTCGGAAAACAAGTGTATCCACATGCACATCCACCTTTCAGATCTAAAGGTCATCGCACTCTGCTTCATTTAAATTTCCCAATCCGACGGTTGACATTCCATCGCACTGTCACAATCGCAATCGCAACCATCAGTGGTCTGATGTGCCTTTGGCCACTGATCACTACCGATGCGATGAGCGAAGGGTCCCACCAGATATCAGCCAACTCACATATTCGTCGTCCATCATTCATTAGATCTGACGGCTGTGATTTAATCGCTCAATCGCAATCGCAACGTTCAAATTATCATTCCTTTTCTCTTCCATTCCGCTGATGCGATGTGAGATCGCTGATGCGATAACTCCGATGAAATGTTCGACGATGCGATGAGCGAAGGGTCCCACCAGGCAGTACGTCGGCATTTCAACATTATATTTTATATTTCTCCTTTACCCATTGATGCGATTTAACGAAGGAAAACCTTATAATTTTGGATTTGAAATCCTGTAGACCTTTGCTTTGAATTTGCATTGCATCTGCTTTCTTCATCACACTTTGCACTTCGACATTTCTGAATCTACGCCGATGTGATGGATCAATGTAGACCCCACTCCAACTTAACTTTACGATCCAATGGTTGCAATCGACCGTGATATAACGGTTGAGATTGGATCACACCATCGCAATCGCAATGCTCAACGTCTCGTCTCCTCAACACTTCTGCTTGCTGATGCGATAAGAGATAGCCGATGCGATGAGATCTCCACCGTCGATCTTCTATCTTCGATAATATATCCGCCGTCGATCTTCAACACTTTTGCTTTAAGCATTAACATTAAGACTCTGCCTTTCACGTGATGCGACCACCGTTAGATCTTCATCGATCTTGATTCGACAGATATCTCATTCACTATATACCTGCTGTTTAAAATTTCCAAACGTCCATGCACTTTTCCCATGCGATGACCGTTGGATATTCTTCGCATCAAATCAGATGGCTATCACGTTATTTCGACCCCTCACCTTTAATTCTCAAAAATTACGTGATATAGGAAGTTTTAGTATTGTGAAGTGTCGTAATATGATACGATCGTGTTCCAAATGGAATAAAACGCTCATGGCCCAAAAGCTGCGCGAAACCAGTGGTATGGTTTTGCAAAACCACTTTCCTTGCGGGCCCCACTCTAATTACCTTTGTTTGTTTGACTGGACCTTAGGTATAGCGTTAATACATTTGGAAGTTCAAGACAATAATCATCCCATCCTCCAAGAATCTACACTCCAACCCCAAGAGTGGTGTGCATCCCCACAATAACGCATTAGGATGATCGTATATCTCCTCCTTGAACAAATAAATGCTACTCAATGCAGTGATAGTCTGCTGCTCCAAATCAGCAATGTGCTTTGACCCTAGGTCATGCAGAAGTACATCCCCACAATCCTCCATAGGATGTGCTAAAATAATAGAAATTGGAAACATGTGCATACCTTGGTAAAGCTTGGGAACATCTTGTACTGCTACAAGGGTTCCTCCTTCTGGTGTGATGGCTTCCCCAACTACTGATGATGATGGTTGCTCTTTCATGGTTGCATCAGCACTGGTACAAGTCTCCTCCTCCTCATGCATCTCCAAAATGGTGCATGGAATCCCATATGTCAAGAGATCAATACCACTTGGAAAAGATGCAAAGGTTCTTTCTCCTGATGCAAGTGCTCCTGCAACAAGTAGTGGTGAAACTGCCCTGCAAAATAACACAATTCCCAGCTGAAACTATGAAATCCTTCCTCCTATGAAAAAATAGCTCAGAAAGTGGGTTTCTCAACCCTCCACTGCAACACCTTGCAACACAACACAAATCTAAACAGAAAATACATTGTAGCTGAAGACTAAAGCTTCATCTAAAACCTGAATGTGGAAATGTAGTGCAATTCTCCTCCAAGAGCTTCTCAATGGAAGAGGTGGGATTCCCGATCAGGAACACCCAGTGCTAAACAACACTCTATCTTAGCTAAACAGCAAGAGAAATATATATGTCTAAACAAACCATATATTCAGAAATATAATAAGCATCAACATAACCCCATATGGCTGCCATCCTCTTCCTTATAAAAAATGTGATCCTTCTCACCTTGGGTCCCACTCATTAGGGTTTCCATCATCATGCAATCAATATCCCTCCAAAATTGTGTTGTCTCACCATTAATGCCATTCCTCAATAACAGTGTTGTTTGATTTGGTCAAAGTTGACCTATTCAACATACTCTAACCCCTTTTCACACCTAAGGGTCTTCAATCCATCTTTTATATGACCTCCATTCACACTAGGAGTGTATTTTATTCCTTCTAAGGAGATTTATGGGTCTCCATACCCTGTTATTCCCCTATATAAGAGCCACATAAAAATTTAATATTCCAATTAGCTATCTACTAATTTACGAATATTACAACCTCAATGTCCTTTGGAGGTTGGTCCAAATTATGCTCTTTTTGTAGAATTGGTTGAGAAATCCTCAACATGTTAAGAGGGATATTCTCTAACCTCATATTCATGTATTCTTTAAACTTAGTAAGTTTTTCTCGATTCAGACAGATTTCTGCTGGTTTTCTATCTGTAGATATGTCTCAGTAGACTCAAATAAACCATCATAATCATCGAGCTCATGTATGAATTGTTTGATTTTAACTTGGGATGTAAAGTCCTCAGCTACTTTTTTTGGGTCAAACTGTATGCTTGGCATGGTAGATAAGTTTACACACTCAATTCGGTTGATTTTAAGCACAAATTTCTTGTAATTATCTAAATCATAGACACCACAATTAATAGGAAATGATGGCGAGGAGGAATTTTTGGCTTCTTTCAAGGTTTTGGTTATTCTATAACCTATTTTCTGATAGGAAATCTCTCTAGTGAGGAGTTTATCAGGTACACAAAGTGGGAGAATATGGGGCCTGGATAGACTACCAAAAACCCTAAAAAATGTAAAAAATTATTCTCTAAACCATTTTCCTATAGCTGTGAAATCATCTCTGGCTTCATTTGACAGTCTTGGGGATTTTTCTCCAAAAACAGGTTGATGTGGGGGTAAAATGAGTCCATGACAAATTCTGTAAAAAGGAGACTCAAATTGGACTACCAAAGGATATTGTGATAGATATGGACAGGAGTATGGTCGTGTATACTTCATTTCCATCCCATGGTTGGGAAATTGGAAGTAACACATACCGCATCCATGATATATGCACTCATGAAGAAGGGGGGAACTATCTTGGAAGTGAATTTCCATTTTTTTCTATATTCTAGGATGTGGGAGGAAATACTATTGGAAAGGATAGTGGCACAATCCATAATGTATGAATCTGATGCAACATTAATGAGTGGAACCTATTCAACTGAAAACCATTTTGTATTAGGGTATCAGAATAGCTTACACATCATAGAAACAATATAGCAATACAGACCAACAAGATAATAAATAGAGTACATACCCTTATCATCATGTTTGTGCTTGTTGGGGTTGTCTCCATTGCCTTATTAGCTTTGATTCTAGCTTTTTTTCCTTTGCAAACAGCTGAAGGAAATTATTGTCATACACCTTATGTGGTTTGGGTATATGATAAATTTTCTTCAAATCTTCTGCCTTGAAAGACCCACTTATTGTTTCTCTTGAATTTATGAATTCCCTTTCTGCGATATTCAAATTATCGATTATATACTTCACCATGTATATACAAGGAAGAATTTGAGGGCGAGCGGTAATTCAATGGAGGAAAGAATTGGCGACTTCACTACAAGAAGTTTCAGAGGATGATGAAGCATCATCTGTGGATACCCTTTTAATTACTTTTGGCTTTTCATCCTCAAATAATTTATACATGGCCTCCCATGAAGAAGTTCCAGTTTGGATTACATGTTGTATTAGAGAATAGCAGAGGCATCTCTGTGACTTCTAAAGTAGGAGGCATTGGGTGTGGAGTAGCCATGGGTTTCTTGCATTTATTCACAACCTTTGACAACTCACAAGGGTCTTGCTTCTCGGGGCTAGCCTGTAGCAGCGTAGAAACAAAGAATGAATAATGACACTTAGAATGCGAGAGCGATTGACACAAAAGTTTGAAGTGATGGAAAATATGGTTTAAATGAAAAAATCCAGAAACATTAAGTAACAAGAAATGAAATCAGTTGGGAACTAGAGACCATCAATACCATTATTCCTTCGTCATAATTAAAAATCATGAGTTCACGTGACTTACTTTGATAGCTCAGTGCTTAATTAATATATCACATCCCAAAATTCCTTTAGATCACAACTTAAAATATGTGATATGTTTAATTCACTGATATGTGATAAAGACTTTTCATTAATTGAACATAGGCTCTTATCTGTGGATTTGATATATTGGGACATTTGAGGGGAAAGCGTGCTTTAAGTTTTGTGATGTGATAATAACATCATGATCACAAAACTTGTGGAGTGAGCGAATGAATAATAGACTTGCGGAACTGCGATTTCGATATATTGCATCGGGGATTTAGAGCGGGAAATATGAATGGTACCAAAATGAATTGGCGATTGCACAATGACGATATTTGACGTGGAGGAAAGGTGGGTCCTACCAGTGGATTTTATAATAACTCCCATCAAAAAGCATTTCCTTTGTTATTGTTACTTTTTGTTTTAAAACCTTTACGGAAACTGATTTATGTGTTCAGGCGACATCGCATCGCACTTTTTCAATAGAGCATATTTTCGTGCTTCTACTTGGAATTGTGATATGAGGTATGCGAAGGGGATTTTTGTTTCATTTATTTAATTCCTTCGGCTAATAGGATCCAAGCTTATATTTTGGATATCAATGTTTTTTCCTATAAAGAATAAAAACCTATTTTTTTAACCTAAAATTTAAAAATGAAAAAGGGTCCCCATTATTTCCTAAGGTAAATATATATAAATAATGGGGGGGTTGTTGAATAGCACAAAAAAACCCTATGGCTGCAAATCAAAAATCTAGATCACATGAGTGAGCTTCAGACCCTACAATTTTAGGCATGTACGAACCAATCTTCGCGAACCACTTCATACCTATGTGAGCCAAACTAAAGAAAGAAGAATAATTGATGATCTCCAAATGGGGCTCAATTGACTTGTATTTATATCCATCCTGTTAGAAAATTAAATATTACAGAGCAATGAAACACATAAAATATGCGGAAAATACAAGCACACAAAACACATAAAACCAGAGAGACACAGATATACGTGGTTCACCCAGTTTGGGCTACGTCCACCCCGAACAGCCAGTCCTTCCTTTATATTATCCAACAAAAAAGAAGAGACAAAACCTACAGCAGATCCGGTGTAATATCCTCTATTCTCTCTCACAGTCTCCCTCTCTGTTTCTCGCTCCGAGAATACACTCATAATACATAGCCGCAATACAATGCCCTCATATATACAAGGGGGTTTCCTTCTAGGGCATAAAACCCTAATCTAAACATAGCTTCTACCGTCAGATCATTTGCCTAATAAACGGCCCAGATTGACTAAAAATTACTATACTTTTACAAGGAAATTTTATATCTGTTTTTAGCTTCGGGGGCGCTGCCCCCGAACCCCCCCCCTAGACCCCCCACGGCAGCGATTAATTTCGAGTGGCGTTGCCGCCCCTTTTTAAGGTACAGGGGTCCAATGCTGTGATAAAAAGTAAACAAGATAATCAGGCTCCACACCCAACAATCTCCCACTTGGAGACTGATTGTAGCAACTCCACCGCTGCTTTATTTGCTGGAAAATGACTCCTCTTTGGACCTGGTTGTTTCTCATCTTCATCGTCATCCTTGAAGACCAATTGAAACTGAGCATGTTCTCAGTTTCTCCCTGGTTACAAATTTTTTTAGCATATCTGCAGGATTCTGGCTAGTGTGTATCTTTTCCAGCTTCAACTCTCCATCTTCCAATACTGACCGTATGAAATGGTACTTGAGATGTATGTTTTTAGTCCTGGAATGAAATGCTGAGTTCTTTGCAAGATGAATAGCACTTTGGCTATCACTGTATAGTGTGCCCATATCATGCTTCTTACCCAATTCATCCATAAACCTTTGTAACCAAATCATTTCTTTACTAGCCTTTGTAGCAGCAACATACTCGGCTTCTATTGTTGAAAGTGAAACAACACTTTGGATTTTTGAAACCCAACTGACAGCTGTTCCACCTACAGTAAATACATATCCTGTAGTGCTCCTCCTATTATCTCTGTCACCTGCCATATCTGCATCAAAATATCCCTGTAGAGAAATGTTTGAACCACCAAAGCATAATGCTTGATTTGTGGTACCTCTCAAATATCTGAGAATCCATTTAACTGCCATCCAATGTTCTTTTCCTGGATTGTTCATATACCTGCTTACAACTCCCATTGCATGTGCAATATCAGGCCTTGTGCAGACCATTGCATACATTAAACTTCCAACTGCTGATGCATATGGAACTTTAGACATATAATCCATGTCTTCTTGGGTCTTTGGGCACATCTCCTTACTAAGTTTGAAATGGCTAGCAAAAGGTGTACTAACTGGTTTTGCATTCTGCATATTAAATCTTTTCAACACCTTTTCTATGTACTCATTATGAGATGGTGTTAATTTGCGATTTTTCCTGTCTCTAGTTATCCTCATACCAAGGATTTGTTTTGCAGCTCCCAAATCCTTCATTGCAAATGAATTTGCCAATTTTCTTTTGAGCACATTTATTTCCTGCATGTTAGACCCTGCAACAAGCATGTCATCTACATACAATAACAGTATAATATAGTTGCCATCATTTTTCCTTTTCAGATAAACACAATGATCAGAGTGACATCTAGTATAACCTTGTTCAGACATAAACCTGTCAAATTTTAGATACCACTGCCTTGGGGCCTGTTTTAAGCCATACAAGCTCTTCTTTAACCTGCACACCAATTTTCTTTCCCTTTTACCTCATATCCTTCTGGTTGCTGCATGTATATCTCTTCCTCCAAATCTCCATGGAGAAATGTTGTCTTTACATCTAACTGTTCAAGATGTAAATCTTCCGCTGCTACAAGACTTAAGATAGTTCTGATTGAAGTCATCTTAACAACAGGAGAAAATATTTCATCAAAATCAATACCTTTCTTTTGTGCAAATCCCTTCACCACAAGTCTAGCTTTGTACCTCTGTTTTCCTCCATCTTCTTCCTTTAGCCTGTAAACCCATTTATTCTGCAATGTAGTTTTACCTGCAGGCAACTTGACTAAATCCCAAGTCTGGTTATGCATTAAGGAGTCCATCTCTTCTTCCATGGCTTGCTCCCACTTCTTCCTGCTTTCAACCTGCATTGCTTCTTCATAACATTAAGGTTCACCAGAATCAGTCAGCAATAAATAATATAATGAAGGAGAGTATCGTTCAGGGGGTCTACTTATCCTGGTAGATCTTCTAACACCACTTTCAGGTGTTTGAGGTGCCTGTTGCTGTTGTGGTGGTTGCTGCTACTATGGTTGTTGATTATTATTATTTTCAGGCACCTTTACTTTTTCAGTTATCTCATCAAGAACCGTGTATTCCTTGCTTTCTTTTTCCTGTTTCTTTTCCTGCAACTGATTCTTATACAAGACCTTTTCATTGAATATTACATCTTTGCTCCTAATGATTTTGTGATTTTCATAATCATATAAGAAATAACCAAAATCATTAACACCATATCCAATAAAGGTACATTTCTTTGATTTTGCCTCAAGCTTTGTTCTATTTTCTTTATTAATATGGACAAAGGCCTCACAACCAAAAGGCTTTAAAAAATAGTAGTTTACCTTTTTACCTGTCCATGCTTCCTCTGGAATACCACCATTCAAGGAACTTGAAGGCCCTCTGTTTATTAGATAAACAGCAGTATCTACAGCATCTGCCCAAAATTGTAAAGGCAATCCTGCATGCAATCTCATGCACCTTGCACGCTCCATGATTGTTCTGTTCATCCTTTCTGACACACCATTTTCTTGTGGTGTTCTTGGAACTGTCTTCTCTCTACGAATTCCATGCTCTGAGCAGTACCTATCAAACTCTTTGCTGCAATATTCACCTCCATTGTCTGATCTGAGACACTTCAACTTCTTTCCTGTCTCAATCTCAACCAAAGCTTTCCATTTCTTGAAAGTATCAAATACATCAGATTTATTCTGAATACAATAAATCCATGTTTTTCTAGTTGCATCATCAATAAAAGAAACATAATAACGAGAGCCACCGAGAGATGATACCTGAGCAGGTCCCCATACATCTGTATGCACAAGCTCCAATTTTTCGCTCTTCTTTTCTTTCCCAACTCTGAGAAATCTGACTCTCTTCTGTTTTCCATAAATGCAATTCTCACAGAAATCAAAATCAACATTCTTCAAACCTGGCAACAAATTTCTTGAGTGAAGAATCTTCATTCCCTTCTCACTCATGTGTCCGAGCCTATGATGCCATAATGTTGCATCTTCTCCTTTGGAAGTTAAAGCATTAACAGAGTTATAAATACCATTGAATAAATACAATGTACCAACCTTTTCACCTTTTTCTATTACCAGCGCTCCTCTGGTGACCTTCCAAGTTTTATCTGTGAAAGTTGTCACACAACCTTCACTGCCTAACTGCCCTGTTGAAATCAGATTTTTCTTCAGATCTGGAACATGCCTTACCTCCTTTAGTAGCCATTGGTTTCCATTCTGTTGTTTTACAAGAACTTTACCCATTCCAACAATTTTACGGGGTTTATCATCACCCAAACGAACTTGTCCAAAATCTCCTTGAACATAGTCATGAAAATATTTCTTATCAGGTGTGGCATGGAATGAAGCCCCTGAATCTACAACCCAAGAATCAGTAACATTTTCGAAAGAAAGAATAAAAGCATCTTGTAACACATCACCTGTCACATTTGCTTCATGATTGTTTTCTTGCTGTGTGTCTCCTTCTTTTCCCTTCCGAGATCTACAGTCTTTCTTTAGGTGTCCTTTCTTTCCACAATTCCAGCACACTATCCCCGATCTGGACTTGGATCTACCTTTCCTTGATTTACTGTGATATCCCGAGCTCTTTCCTCTTTCCATTCTTCTTCCCCTAGACTCTGCACTCAAAGCATTACACGATGTCTCACCGGAGCTTTTCCGTCGCATTTCCTCGCTAAGGATAGCACCGACATCATCATCAAACTTTAAAGTACTAGATCCAGAGACAGAGTTACTAATGGCCATTACTAAACCATTCCAACTCTCTGGCAATGAGCACAAGAATAATAGAGCTCTAACTTCATCATCAAAGTTTACCCCTACAGAACTTAACTGACTGGTAACTGTATTAAATTCATTTAAATGGTCTGCAACAGATCCACCTTCCGACATCTTCATATTAAATAGTCGTTTCATAAGAAATACCTTGTTTGAGGCGAGGGCTTTTCATACAGTTTCGCCAACGTCTGCATCAAACCCTCTGTTGTTGTTTCCTTCGAAATATTGAAGGGGACTGACGCCGCAAGACACAACCGTACTGTTCTGAGTGCCTTTCTATCGAGAATGTTCCATTCCGCGTCTGTCATGGTCGTCGGCTTCTTTGTTTTTCCGCTCAATGGTAGGTACAGATCTTTCTGATACAGATAATCTTCCATCTGCATCTTCCACAGCGCAAAGTTTTGGTCGTTAAATTTCTCGACCCTAAACTTACCATCGTCCGCCATTGCTCCCACTCGAACCAGGAACCCTTTTTTCCTGCAAGTTTATCAGCCAAATATACCTTCGGCTCTGATACCAGTTGTTAGAAAATTAAATATTACAGAGCAATGAAACACATAAAATATGTGAAAAATACAAGCACACAAAACACATAAAACCAGAGAGAGACAGATATACGTGGTTCACCTAGTTTGGGCTACGTCCACCCCAAACAGCCAGTCCTTCCTTTATATTATCCAACAAAAAAGAATAGACAAAACCTACAGCAGATCCGCTGTAATATCCTCTATTCTCTCTCACAGTCTCCCTCTCTGTTTCTCGCTCCGAGAATACACTCATAATACACAGCCGCAATACAATGCCCTCATATATACAAGGGGGTTTCCTTCTAGGGCATAAAACCCTAATCTAAACATAACTTCTACCGTCAGATCATTTGCCTAATGAACGGCCCAGATTGACTAGAAATTACTATACTTTTACAATGCAATTTTACATCTATTTTTAGCTTCGGGGGCGCTACCCCCGAACCCCCGCCAGGGGGGGGCTCCGAAAAGCGTTGCCGCCCCCTCTGGACCCCCCACGGCAGCGATTAATTTTGGGCGGCGTTGCCGCCCCTTTTTAAGGTACAGGGGTCCAATGCTGTGATACAAAGTAAACAAGATAATCAGGCTCCACACCCAACACATCCAAGGGTGTCTAATTTCCTTTTGGGTCAACCTATATTTTTTGTGCACACGGGGGTTTCAATTTCAAAATATATTTTGCCTTAACCAAATTAAATTCTTCCAAGGGCTATTAAGGGTATTTTTGTATGAGGAATACTATCCAAAGGACGAAATTTGTCCCTAAGATGCCAAATTAACACCTCCAC
Source organism: Pinus albicaulis (assembly GCA_034641835.2). Lineage (NCBI taxonomy): Eukaryota > Viridiplantae > Streptophyta > Pinopsida > Pinales > Pinaceae > Pinus > Pinus albicaulis. The sequence continues at coordinate 59,408 of JAXQQM020081620.1, read as the reverse complement.
GTCCCATCCTTCTTCTGTATAAGTACATTCATGCTCCCACAAGGTGAATAACTTGGTCGAATGTTCTCTTTTTGCAACATCTCCTAGATCTTTGTTGGGCCTCAAATATGCCCAATTTGCCACTATATATGACCACCATTCATAACCTAAATTCTAACACCCTTACACTCATTTCACGTCATAAATCCATCATTTGTCACCAATACATATCCTACCCCTCGTGGTTAAGTATCATTACCTTTCTTAATATTTTCTATGATTAGAGATGATTTATTCATGGTTTGTTAATGATGGTTTCACTAAGTTCAATTGTCGCAGGGTTCTATTGCCGGAAATCTCCACAAGTCAGTTAATACAGGTTGAGTATGAAATACATTTTTACATGTTAAAATATGAATTTTGTAATCAAATGGGGGAGAATATTGAAATTCTAACATAGATTTTGTTCCAAGCACCCTCATTCAGGTAACCCATAAACAGTTTGGAAAAATTCATCTTCATGAAGGAGTTATGGATAGGGGAATATTCCAATGCAAATTTAAGTACGGAATCAGGGCCGAAATTGTGATTTGACTGTTTCGGCCACATTCATGGGTTGGATAAGTCTCTCATGCTCAAATAAGGAAACGACTTGTCAAAACCTCATATAGATGATTCGAAGATATCATCTTGTCCAATATTAGTTACAGTTAGTGAGTTTCCAGGATTAGGAATGTTTGTTAAGTTTACATTTGACGGTAGCCTTTTAAAAGGCCTGATGTAATTTTAATTCGTTCGTTGTGGGATTACACATCAAAGTATTGTAATATCCTATATTTACATACCTTTTCAAAGTATTTCAAACAATATGTGACGGCCTTTAAGCTTGGAATCAAATTGTTTTCGGTCTATCTCATTGTGAGTATAATATTCATGTTTTTATTGCTATTTTACTATAGTATATTAGCTTGCTCTAGGCATGGGAGGGCCCACCACCACCTGGAAGTAAGTTATGTAGTTCATTTCAATAATAGGAATTATATTTTTTGAGTGAATTTTGTTTAAACATTGCTTAGATCTTTGAATGCTTTCATTTCTGCACTTAAAATTCTTGCTATGTTTTGTTTTCGAATGTTGTAGATATGTTTTATTAGTTATTAAATTATTAACGAGAATGATGTTGATCAATGACCTATGATATGAATAATATTTTTGGTATAATTGTGTGGCATGGGAAAATAAAGAAATAGATTTAACTACCGTATCGAAAGCACATAACCGAATCACAACTACAGTGTTGACCAGACTCTGTTTACTTCTTACAAGCTACCAACTCTTTGTAACATTTTGATTCTATGGTAAATGCTCCATCGACAAACGATGATTACAAATGGATTATGGGCATATTACTAGAATAGGATTAGAGTCTGGTTACTATTAAAAGCTAATAGGAGTCGAGGTTTATTGAGTGTGATCATTTTAATTGAATGCAGGATTGAATTTCTGAGTTAGGTACAAAATACAATTAGTTCAAAAGAGTTAGATAGAGTTGCATTTCCTTTTTATGCTTGTTGATTTCTCATGTCCCGAGGATTAGATTAATGATTGGATTTCATTTAAGATATTTCCTTGCTTTTCCTAGTATAAAGAATGTTTTTATTAAGTATTTTTTTCTATTCAGATCAAGTTTGGTTACATAGTGAATGCTTAAGGTTCAGTGTGCTTAAGGTTTATTTTTCTAAGTGATTTATCTCATTCGAATTAAGAAATTCCTTATTGAATATTGTTGAGTGGTAAATTGCAGCTATTTGTGATAAGTTTGTTTTAGATAAACGATTAGTCTTTTTCATAGTTCCTCTTTTGTTTACATCAGAATTCAAAATGTTAGAATTGATATCATAGTTAAGTTCCTATAGTAGTTGGGTTATTTAATATTGGTGTCCTTTTACAACAATGATTAATATTCTTTTACAATAGTGATTGGTGTGATCTAAACTGTGAGTTCTAAAGAAGTATGCATAAATTTTTTTATTTGATTTACCATTAGGTGATATTTTAATTAGTCAAGTTATGATCCAAATAGAGTAGTGATTAAGATTTGGATTTAGTTTGATAAGCCTCTTTGATTCCACTTTATCTCTTCATTTTCCAAAATGGAGCGGCATATATCAACCCATTGGGTAGAGGTGCTTTGAGAGTCAGATCGATCGAATGCTTGACCTAACAGTGTAAGGGTACTCTTGTGGGTGAGGAGAAGATGTCCCTGTATTCTTCCATGACCTTGTCCACATAGTTCTTCTATGTGGAGGAACCCTTCCAGGGGCCATGGATGTGACCAGGATATCCCCCTTACATCTGGATCAAATTAGAAAGAAAAAAAAATTCTCATTTTGGGAGATGATCTTACTACATTTCTTAGCATAGATCAAAGAGATGGCGGTATGTAGGGCTACCTCAAGTATCCAGTATAACTTATTTCCAAAAGTTATAATAACATTGTGAGGCTTGGACTCATACACAATATGATTCCTCCACAAATATGGTTGGTCTAATAATACATCACAATCTTCAAGAGGATAAATGTCACACATTACCTCATCCATGAAGTGCTGGATGACACAGATATCTTGTCCTTGATGCAGCCAGCTGATGGTGTATGGTTGTGTGTGTGGTGTGGTTAGTAGTCCCAACCACTTAATAACCCCTACTTAGATGAGCTTTTTTTGACTCCCACTCTTGACAATGAAATGTTGCAGAGACCCATTCACCCACATCTGTGACTGGAAGAGACACTTCCATTCCTTTGGATCTTTGGGCTTCATCTTTTAGACCTTGGTGGTGGAATGAGTAGCATTGGGATATGAATACATAATATGTTTCCCTTTTTCATTCCCCTTGTTGGGGTCTAACTCAAAGTCAGAACATGCATCTAACTTTTAAGCCTTCATCTCGGCCACCAGTGACTGATGGGTGCAACACTCACTTGTGTTGTGAGTGGGGATCTTGTGGAACTCACATGACTTCCCTCTGTCCTTATTCATATTTTTGGTTATATTATTTGTTAGCAACTTCAATGGGTTATCATAGGTCACCTTGCCTTAGCTTTGTACTTTGTTCTGTAGTTTGAGGGTGCATTTTCCTTGCTTCAGATTCACAGATCCAAAGTCTCACTTCTTCTGTTTAAATTTATGCACGATCTTAACAACATATCGATATGTGACGCCAAGCGAGGAGATATCCAGGAACCCCATAGAATCCTATATGTATTTGTTTAGATATTCATGGTACTTGAGTACCGAATTCCACTCAAAATCATCGATACCCAACTTCGTGCGAAGGGTATGAAAAATATTTGTGAACTCTGACACGTCTTGGTCCCTTCCCTACCACAATCTGGTCCATTTTATGTACTTATCTTCATATATATTGAGATGGAAATATTGTTCCTTGATGGAATCTCGAAAATAATTTCAAGTGAGCTTCTAATATTCAAAATGGAAAATATAGGAATATAGAACATCTACAGCTTTCCAACTAAAGCAAAACATGAATATCGCTAAAATCTAGAAAATGCCGGAAATATATTGCAACTAAAAATTACATCAAGATATTATAACTATGAGCAGAAACAACTGATTTATGTCATTATAAACAACAGGAAATATAAAGTACACATTGCTCCAAAGAATATGCACTCAAGCCAACAAGAAGTGGCTGAAATACACTAATGAAAACTGGCACTGGAAATGTTGTGTTAAAATTGTTGCTGTTGGTGGAAACTACTGCTAATATCAAGAAGAACCATGTGCAGGAGGCTACTAGAGTGCTCAGAAATATCTAGGATTTTAACCATGGATTCTACTAAAACAACCCAGAAAAACCCAGAAATGGTTTGGCCCGATTTTAACTTTGGATTTTCGACCCTTTTTAGGTTGCCAACTGCACCCCTGTTGGATGACTTACGAACTCCTCCTGGGTAACTGATGAGATGGGGCTGAAATTATGATATAACTACTGCAATAGCACCCAATAATCTCAATACATGAAGGGTTGATCCCTTCTCTAGATTCTCAAGATAGAAACTTGAGATCTAGCTCCTCCTTCCTCGGGTCAAGCTACAGCTCCAAACTGCCCAACTATTGGAATGGACTGCGCTGTCAAGGAGGCTGAAGTTGTAGCCTATTGTTGGATGAAAAAATATATCTCACATATGATATAAATAATCTCACCAAAGAGAGGGAAAGACCCCTCACGGGATTCCAAGCTGAAATACTTGGAACTTCCTTCCTCCCTTAGATCTGCCTAACCGGACTGCGCAATTCCTTAAGAAACTGTTGTTGCATGGAGGTGTAATATGATGGCCTGATGGCGCATATCAAAATGCTTCTCCTAGAAGACTGAAATGGAAGTGCAAGCTAAAAGGATGAACCCTCCACCATTTTCCTAGCTGAAATGCTAGAAACTACCTTCCTCCTCTCAAACACTATGACAGGAATGAGTAATTCTTAAAGCTCTATATGCAGAAGAGAGGGGATGAATGTGGAACCAATGCTGGATGATGAATATCTTCTCAAAATAACCTTCCCATAGTAGGCACTCAAATTCCCCCTGTGGGTAAGGGTGGGATTCCCACTCGGGAACACCCGTGTGCTAAACAGCACAACAAACTTAGCTAAACAGTTGAGGTGTGCAAAGAAATTTCAAATGACAATACAATATCAAATTCCAAACTAATTTTGTTTGTTTCTCTCATATTCCTTATATGGTTTTGAGCCTTCCCTAGCCTTGGTCCACCTCATAACTGTGTTTCAGATGTGGCCACTAGTCTCCATGAAGAGTGTGATGTCTCTCAATGATCTCCATGATCTCTGCAATTAATCTCCACTCCCTCCATCATGTGTGCATTTAATGCACCACTTCCTCCATCACTGCGTCATTAATTCTCTATGGTATTACTTTTATTCCTCCATTATCACCATCATCTTCCTCATTATCTCTCCATAATCTCCACTCTTCCTTCATTAATGAGCTACTTGTAATATCCCAAAATGGGAATGCACAACAGTGCCTACTGAAATAACGCACTTCCAGGAAATCTGTGCACATAAATGAGTTTACAGCTCCTGGATCCCTTAGATCAGTAGATCTGGGGCCTAGATCTAAAAGGAGAGCAAAAAAAAATCAAACTAGGTGTGGTAAACAGATCTCCCACCACCTAGTCTAGCTGGGAAACCCCCAAAGAGAGGGGTTGCAGCTATGTACTACAAACTGCTTCAGAAATAACGCAGTCTTGGAAAGCATGAGTAGGAGGCCATCAAATAAGATCTAATTTTGAATATATAGCAGCAAATTATATTTATATTGATGCTCTTGCATTATACAGCAGAATACAGAAGACAAGAGTGAAGGAAATCTTCAGAAAAGAAGGCTACAACACATGTATATACTGCAAAATGGCTTAACAACGTTATTTAATGGAGCTACAGTGGCTGAATGTTACACTTCATATCTAGAGCAAATCTGTGTACAAAATATCAGATCCATTTTAGATCTATACACTAGAAAGGCTCTATTACAATATCCCCTTAGGGTTTTGACCAAATCATGCAATACAAAGAGCAGATCTGCAATATTATTCAGAAATTTCTGAAGATGATTTTACATTAGAAATAGATCAGATCTATACAGAACATAGATCATCAAGCTAATCCATGGATCACCAAAGTGAAAGGCAAAGCCCAACACCAGAGATCTCTCATCAAAAATGGGATCAAAACACCCTGCAAAACCTCCACTGAAAATAACGTAGTCCCTAAAGGGAAACTGCGTTGTAGCTTGAATAACTGAGTTGGTCAGATGCCAAGATAAAAATCTGAAGCTCCACATCTAATTCACTCTTCCAGGAGGTTAAAAGACACACTCACTGAGAAGAGGCACTAGTAAAGTCTAGATATGAGAAGATCTAGTGTTTCCACTTGCTACAGCTTGCAAAAGCAACCAAACCCTCACTAGATCTACATTGCAGTTGGAAGTAGAGCTTTTTCAAATGCCTGATAGTGGATAAAATCAGCAAGACTCCTCCAAGAAATCCTCAAGGGAAGAGATATAATCCCTACATAGGAATCCACAAGTGCTAAGCAGCACTATCCTCAGCTAAACAACAAAGGTTGGTATTTGTCTAAACAAACAAGATACTTAGAAAATATGCATAATAAACAACCTTCTCTTATTGCCTTCCCCTTCCTTTTATAAGATGAAAGCCTTGGCAAACCCTAAACCACCTTGATGAATTAGCTCCTTTCACATGAGGGGCCTCCTTCTAGAACTGCGTTGTCCCTTCATGAGGTACATTATATCTAGACAGCGTTGTAGATTTGGTCAAGGTTGACCCAGTCTCATAGCTCAAACCCCTTTCACACCTGCAAGTGATTTGTTTACATGGCCTAGATTTATCCTTGTTCATATGGGCATTGATTTATTCATTCTTTTTAGGAGTTTTACATGTCCTCCTTTATTCATTTATTCATGCAACAGAAAATAAAACAAAAATGTATATTCCTCTTAGCTCAGGCTAAGTAGGAATATTACAATCCTCCCCTCCAAAATGTTGCTTGTCCTCAAGCAACTGATAAGGTGAGTGCTACAGTCCTTCCACTCCTCCCTTGGTAACACCATCAAGGATCAATTCCTCCTCAGAAGCCAAGTGCTCACAAGCCAACACATCATGAATTGTTCTTCCAAGGTCATCATAAGAGGTGCATAGTTCATCCCACAAGGAGTGAAAAATTCAATAGAAATAAACATGGCTGCAACAATGCTTTCTCTAAAACATGTATCATGAGGTTCATAGAGAAGTTCCAGTCCATGTGGTACATACAAACTACCCATCCTCCCTGCATACAATCCCATAAATAGTACAACTATGTCATCCATGTATGGGAGCAAGACTACATATATGCAAACAAAAATTTGGGCTTGAAGAGGTGGGTCAAAGTCCCACATGTGATGCCAGCGCAGTGTATCTCCTACCTGCATTAGATCAAGGTGTGGAAAGTGGCATTCCCACTACACATTTGCTGCATGATTCATCTTAACATAGCTGAATATGTCAGATATGTTTGGTGCTTTTGGGAAGCACCCATCATGAAAAGGAATCTCCCTTTGCACAACAAGGGAGTGGCCAAGTTAAGAATTTCTATTGGCCCTCCAAAAACCATGAGATCCACATGATCTCTCACTTCCTTTAGGAGTCATAACCTGCAAAAACATGGTAGAAGAATGTGATAGATTAGAAAATAAAACTTGCTTTGCATGATCAGATCCTTTATCATCACAGTTCCTCATACACATGGAGTTGTGCATGGGCATTCCCCCTCTCTCAAAAGAAGGAAGAACTGGCTGAAATGACTCTTGCAAAGAGTCCATTGGCTTCCCCAATTCCTCATAGCTAATGCACCCTTGAAAGTAATAATGTAATTCCTCTCTCATCCCTTCCCAATCAAAGCTCCTCATGATTAGGGTGTAGATCTTCATGGATTGCATATGGCTGAGAAAGAATTATTTGTGTGCCCCTTGTAGTATCTTCTGCTTGAGCTTGGAAGCTCTAGACAGGAAGACCCTACCATGATAGTAGATGACTCCCCCTTGGACTAAGTAGCCCTCTTCCTGCTACAGGTCATCTAGTATCATACAGGTGTGGAGATATTTGGAATACTCTACAAGCAATTGATATTTCCAGTACAGATCCACACTGCTCAACAATGACAGTGCTGATGATACCTCCATGGAAGTGTCTGTCATGTTGATGATCTCTTCTCTGACATTTCTCATGCCAAATATGTGTGTTGGAAGGTTGATCCTCCCATTCTCCTCCTCCCACAACGCAGATCTACTCCCACAATGCAGATCTGGAAATGAGAGGGGGTTATAGTGGTGAAGGGAGAAGATCCCCCTTACTCTTGAGTTGTCCCAAACCTCCCAGCGTTGTAGCTTGGTATTCCATTGCCCCAATCTTTCTTGGATCTAAGTTTGGAGCAGCACTTTGTGAGGCCTCCCCCACAAGATCTGAATCTGGTGGCCTCCCGGGTGGTTTGCCACTAGATAGGAATGTCCCATGCAAAATGCTCATGAACATCAGAGAAGGGATTATGACATCCTTGCATCCACTATGCAAATCCATCTATGTTATTTGGTTGGAAGTGCTAGGTGAAGGGTAAGTATGCATGCCTTGGATCATTTTAGGTTTACCATTCTTCATTTCCACCCACTCCATCTGCAAAGCCTTCCAATCAGTGGTGACTTTCCCCAATGTAATCAACCATTGGACACCCAAAATGATATTGGTGTCTTGTATGTCAATTACAAAAAAGTGATCCACCAAAGTGTAGGACCCCATAGTAACTGAAATTGATGGGACATAGTGCATGAATTGCATTGTCCTATCTCCTGGGACCAAAATAGAGAATCCCTCAAAAGTATCAGTGGGGATTGATTTCCTCTGCACAAGATGAGCATCAATAAAGTTGTGGGTTGCCGCACTATCAATCAGTACAGATACCCTCTGATTCATGATTGAACCTTGTACTCTTAAGGTCAAGTACTTAGGTACTCCTCTCAAAGATGCAAGAGTTCCTCCTATTGGAGCAAAGGCTCCATTCCCATCTCTAGATGGTGTTGGATCTCCCTCAACATTGTCAGCGCTGTGACCTCTTCTTGGTTCATCATCTTCATCCTCCTCCTCAAAATCTGAGAAGACTTCTATGTAGTGTGCTTTTTCAGCAGCACATCTATGTCCAGGTGCCCATGACTCTTGGCAAGTGAAACATAGTTTCTTCTTTCTCAGCTCCCTCCTGACTTCAATATCAAGAGGCTTCTTGAATGAGCTCTCCTTGGAAGGAGCAGCTTTCTCTTCCTTCCATTTAGAAAGGTAAGGGGCCTTGCTCTGAAATGTTGCCTTTGCTTTTGGCAAGGCATCTTGGAGGTCTCTAGCTCTCTCAATGGCATCATGCAAAGTGATGGGCTTGGTAGATTTAACCAACCCATGCAAAGGTTCATCCAAGCCATCAATGAACATGTACACCCTCCTTGCTATAGACAGATCATGAACCATAATAGATAATCTCAGAAACTCAGAGATATAAGTTTCTGCATTTCCTAATTGCTTCAACTTTGCAAGGCTCATAAAAGGTGCTTCTGGATCCTTTCTGTCAAACCTCTCCACCAATATTCTAGTAAATTCAGAATAGGCAGTCACATTGGCATGCCCCAATGTAGACAACCCATGGAACCACCAATTGTGTGCTTCACCTTCAAAGTGCAGCGCTACAATCTTAATGGCTTCTATCTCAGGGACTTTGTTCAACTAAAAGTAGATGTCCAGCTTTTCTACCCAGGCCTTGGCAGAACTAGTGGAAGATCCATCAAACTTGGTCAAAAATAATTTACCCATAGAGTGATGTCTATCATGATTCTGAAAGAACCCACCATCTCTATGCTGATGCCTTGGTCTTCTTTTGTCCTTGAGGTGAAAAAAATCTTGAAAACTCAAGTGGTCTTTGAATCTCTAATTCTGAGATTCATATTCCTCAAAGTAGTCTTCAAGGGATGCTTTCTCTAGTGATCCTTCATTCTCCATGGCCAAGAAGGTAGGCATAGTGGAGCATTTTAAAGCTTGTGGGGCTTGTGGCTAGTTCAGTGGTTGACCATTCCAATGGTGAGACATGCCAGAGCTTTCCCCAAGATGAAGTCTCCCAAGAGATTCCCTCATCCTGTCCATTCTCATCTCTTTGATATCCCTGGCAAGATCTTGCATGGCTACCAAAATAGTTCTTGCAAACTCTTCTCCTTCTTTATCACTTCTAGTTTCAGGGGCTTTACCCTTGTCTTGATCCTCAGTGCTGTAATCAAACTTCTTGTGGCTTCTGTTCGGATAACTCTTCTCCCTCTCAGTAAGAGGCTCATATTCTTCTGAATGCAACATGGCTATGGTTCTCCAATGAAAGCACAGGCTGTGCCAAGAAAGGAGCTTTGATACCACTGTAATATCCCAAAATGGGAATGCACAGCAGTGCCTACTGAAATAACGCACTTCCGGGAAATCTGTGCACAGAAATGAGTTTGCAGCTCCTGGATCCCTTAGATCACTAGATCTAGGTTCTAGATCCAAAAGGAGAGCAAAAAAAATCAAACTAGGTGTGGTAAACAAATCTCACACCACCTAGTCTAGTTGGGAAACCCCCAAAGAGAGGGGTTGCAGCTATGTACTACAAATTGCTTCAGAAATAACACAGTCTTGGAAAGAATGAGAAGGAGGCCATAAAATAAGATCAAATTTTGAATATACAATATCAAATAAGATTTATATTAATTCTCTTACATTATACTGTAGAATACAGAAGACAAGAGAGAAGGAAATCTTCTGAAAAGAAGGCTACAACACATGTATATACTGTAAAATGGCTTAATAGCATTATTTAATGGAGCTGCAGTAGCTGAATGTTACACTTAAGATCTAGAGCATATTTGTGTACAAAATATCAGATCTATACACTAGAAAGGCTCTATTACAAGATCCCCTTGGGGTTTTGACCAAATCATGCAATACAAAGAGAAGATCTGAGTTTTAAGTAGCATATCTGCAATATTATTCAGAAATTTCTGAATATGATTTTACATTAGAAACAAATCAGATCTATACAAAGCATGGATCAGAAAGCTAATCCATGGATCACCAAAGTGAAAGGAAAAGCCCAGCACCAGAGATATCTCATAAAAAATGGGATCAAAAAACCCTGCAAAACCTCCACTGAAAATAACGCAGTCCCTAAAGGGAAACTACGTTTTAGCTTGAATAATTGAGTTGGCCTAATTCCAAGATACAAATCTAAATCTCCATAGCTAATGCACTCTTCCAGGAGGTTAAAATACGCACTCACTAATAAGAAGCACTAGTAAAGTCTAGATCTGAGCAGATCTAGTGTTTCCACTTGCTGCAGCTTGCAAAAGTAACCAAACCCTCACTAGATCTACATTGCAGTTGGAAGTAGAGCTTGGTAAAATGCATGATAGTGGATAAAATCAGCAAGACTCCTCCAAGAAATCCTCAAGGGAAGAGATAGAATCCCTGCATAGGAATCCACAAGTGCTAAGCAGCACTATCCTCAACTAAACAGTAGAGGTTGGTATTTGTCTAAATAGAAAAGATACTCAGAAAATATGCATAATCAACAACCTTCTCTTACTGCCTTCCCCTTCCTTTTATAAGATGAAAGCCTTGGCAAACCCTAAACCACCTTGATGAATTAGCTCCTTTCATATGAGGGGCCTCCTTCTAGAACTACGTTGTCCCTTCATGAGGTGCATTTTATCTAGACAACATTGTATATTTGGTCAAGGTTGACCCAGTCTCATAGCTCAAACCCCTTTCACACCTGCAAGTGATTTTTTTACATGTCCCAGATTTATCCTTGTTCATATGGGCATTGATTTATTCATTCTTTTCAGGAGTTTTACATGTCCTCCTTTATTCATTTATTTATACAACAGAAAATAAAACAAAAATGTGTATTCCTCTTAGCTCAGGCTAAGTAGGAATATTACACTACTCCACTACTCCATGATGTTGATCTACTATCTACTAACGCACATTCACACAATAAAAGTGGATTTTATTCATCTATGGGGTTTATGGGTCCCTCCACCCTTTTATTTACTTAATTAATTGTGAAAATTAAGAACTCTAATATTCCAATTAACTGATAGAAAATTGGGAATACTACAGTCCTCCCCACCAAAATGTTGCTTGCCCTCAAGCAACTGCAAAATTGAATGCTACAACAATCCTCTTCCCTCCAAATGGCATCCTCATATGGAAAGTCTCCCCATATGCTCCAATGTGTAATGACTGCGCAACTCCATAGTTGCATCTCTAGAATGTCTAGAATGGCTTCCAACTGTATAGCTAGATGCCTCTCCTCATCACTGAACCTCCAAGTGGCAACCATCTATTGTTCTATATCCTCTTATCTGCATGAGACATATGAAGTGAAGTGGTTCCTCCCCCCAAAGTAAAGTCCCAACTCATGAACTATATCTCCAACCCACGCTACATGGAGTAGGATGTAGCTATCCATGCTCCCATCATTGGCCCTGCTTGCTCCAACCACCATCTCAAGATTGTGCAAAATAGGAAATAGAGACATATGGGTTGACATGTGAAGTTTTTAACCATACTCTCTCAATAACAGCCACCACAATAATGCTTCTTGCAGCCATACAACCCCATCATAATACCAAGTATGGTGGCCATACTCTCCTAACAGAAGCCAATATAGTAAGGCCTCTTATTTCCATCCCCCCTCCTCCTCATGCAAGGTATGGGAGAAATTCAGCCCATACTCTCCTAAGAGTAAACAAAGCAGGAATGACTCTTGGTGCCACCTCACATCATCATCATGCAAGCCATGGAGCAACAAAATACTAATTGTCATGTAGAATGTCACATCATCCAAACATAACCATGCTCCCTGCTACCACATCATGTGAGTTCCATGCAATGTCCCAAAAAATAGCACACCCATTGACATAGGATATGTGATGGAATGGTCAAACCAGCACAGCCATGCCTCTTGTCGTTGCATCACACCATTAATATACAAGGCATGGATCATACAAATGTGAGATGTTGGGTAGTAACCATACTCACCCAAAAGCAACCAGCGCAACCATGCTTCCTGCTGCCCTGTGTCATAGATCTGCAAGTAGCTCACCAACCACTTTCTCATCATCCTCACCCATCCATCCAACTGTGGGTGATGACTCACATCATGCTCCCACTTGGTATCTACCCAATGGATAATACCATCCTCCCCAATCTGATGACCTATGCAATCCATGATATGTTGAAGTGCATCCTCCTTGAGGTTACTCCATGAGAACCTCTCATCGATGACCTAGTATAATCCATAAGATTTTGAATATGATATATGTAGAAACTTCTCTTTGAGCTATGCGATGCTCATCAAGAAGGCTTCATCCTAATAATGGAAAATGATATCCATCATAAGATGTCTACCATCTATCATATGTCCATCCAATGCTTCATGAGTGAAGTGGTCATCAGAATTCTCCAAGAATAGTTGGGCCCCCAACTCATCTCTGCTCCTTAGTGACAGCGCTGCTGATCTCCATGATGGTGCATATCATGTCTCATGGCCATGCACAATGCTAAACTCATAGCCCAGCATTGTATTGATTAGGATTATGCTCATCCTATCTTCCAAAACTCCACACTTCAATACCAATTGTTGTGTGTGTCTCAACACTGAATAACTAGGATGGCTATACATCTCCTCCTATAGAAATTCAAGGGTCCTCTGCACAGTGATATTTTAATTCTCCAAATCAGAAAGGTGCTCTAACCCTTGGTTATGCAATTTCCTTGATGGCATGATCCCACAAATATCAAACTGAGGTGTTGAAATAACATGGGATGAAAATTTTTGCAAACCTTGGATCAACTGAAACTTGGGAACATCTTGCAAAGCTATAATATTTCCTCCAACTAGTGAAATGGCTCCTCCAACTGCTGGTAATGGTGATGGATGATCCTCTTCTAATGTACCAGTGCTGCCATCTGCCTCCTCCTCCTCATGCATCTCCTAAATCATGCACGGGGCTCCCAATGTCAAGTGATGAATACCATCTTGTAAAGATGCAAGTGCTCCTCCTTGTGATGCAAGTACTTCTGCAGCTCAAAGTGGTGGTGGGTGCTCCTTTTCCAGAGTGATAATGATGACATCCTCCCTTTGATTCTCATGTACTTTCTCATCAATGATGAGAAATGTCTCTATAGAATGTGTCTCTGGTTTTCTTCTATCAAACTTCTTGATCACCCTTTGAGTGAAGTCTACTTAAGCAGTCACTCTTGCATGTTTCATATGGCTAAACCACCAATCCTTTGCTTCACCCTCAAGGTACAGTGTTGCAATCTCAACAGCCTCTCTTTCTGCCTTTATTCATCCCCTTTGAAATTTTCCAAAAAAATTCAAGTATTATGTTTAAAAGAAATTATATGAAAAATATCATATGAATTCAAAAGTGTTAAAATCATATGCAATTGGATAGATGAATGTTTAAAAAATCCAACATGATCAATTCTACCACTTAAGGACAAATTCTTCCCTAAGTCCGCTAGGGTTCAAAATGGGGTTGTATAAAAAATTGCAGAAGGGATGCTAAAATTGTATTTTTTAGGACCTCAGAAGCTCGATCGTGCACTTGAATTTTAAATTCAAATAGATCAATAAATGGTTTCCTAAACCCTTGATCGAGCCATTTACGTGGTTAACTAGGGGCTCGATCGAGCTATATGGCCACATTTGTTAATATAAAATAAGGGCTTGATCAATATGTAATGCTTAATCGATACCTAAATCTCGATCGAGTGTTAGAGCTCGATCAAGCCTTAATGCTCAATCAAGGGTTTGTTTTAAAACCTTGATTGAGCTTCTTTTTAACATTTGAGGAGCTTGAACAAGTGCTTAAAAAGGGCTTGATCGAGCGCTTAAAATGCTCGATTGAGCCCTCTTTTTTTCACCTAAACACACCCTCCCTTTCAAAAATTGTAACCAAGATCCGTGCTTTTACGCATTTGGTAGTTATATTTGTCAAGCTCTTTATAATTTGGTAGTTATTAGTATTAGGACTTTCTTTTTCTCACTTTAATTGGTATTGATTTATTTAACAAACATGTAAAAACAATACACCATACTCTCAAGATTCCTCTTAAATATATGAAACAAATGCATGGTAAATCTCTAAAAATATTTCAAGAAGAAATTCGACACATATTAGATATATTTTCATTGAATTATGTAATTATGGGGGATTTTTTAGAGCATCAAAAATTTTTATTATTGGAATTGATTATGATAAATTAGAATATGAAATCCTATTATATCTTAGCCATGAGAAGGGAGCTTAAAAAATCCTTCATCACAAAAAAAAACCAAAAAATCTCAGGAGAAGTGGCGTCGTGATACCAAGAGGTAAAATCAGAGGTATGCTGGTTAGTGTGCTCACTTAGTGGCTAACCACCACATTAGTTCTGAGTCAAGCACATACTATTCCAGGTCCAATTACTTCTCCCCCATCTGGAGAAGGTACCATGCTGACTAATCTTAGGTAAATTTTCTTACCCTATAAGTGACCTTTGTTGCTTCCTGGATCGAATTTCAATGGCCATTGGTACCCTCCCTAGTATCCATTTTTATAACTAGTTTTCACCGAGTATTCAAGTACCATCCATCTAACGGGCTTGAGACCCTCGTCGGTCGTGGCTTGCAGAAAGGTTCTAGTGACTTTCATTGAGTGGAAAAAATGCATAGGTTTCTTGGAATTTTTTCTTTTCCTCTTTCATGGATGTGTGGATTTCAATGTACCTAACACCTTTTTATAACATCGTTATTGAATTTCTTGCATAAATTTTTCTTTTCATCTTAAATAAAATCTGTATTCCATTTGGGAAAATGATATGCATCTTCCTGGCTTCTCCCCGCACTCAATTTAGCAGTGATCATTACATCCCTTGGCCCAAAATGTCGGTCTTAAAGACTTGAAAGTATTCTTCCCATTAAAGGGGGGATTTTCTCCCCTTACAACTCACAAAAATGTAAGCATGTACATGACCTCTTGGGAGTTGGTAGTCAGGTTTTCTTTACTCACAACATCATTGCTTCGATATGTTCAAGGGACTCCCCCTCAGTCACCTTCTACTATTAAATACTTCTGATTCAACCACTTTTATATTTTGTATTCCACTATGCAGGAATGGAAATTAATAAACCACATGAGGAACAAGATGTATCTTATCAAGTTGGTCAACCACTAGAGAAAGAATATGTGACCTCTCAAGTTTATCAACCACTAGAAGAATATATTGTGCTCTTTCCAGTCGATAGGATAACAAGGAGCTACAATGGTTTGGAAAGGGGTCGAATCTTTGTAGAAAATTTGGATGCAAGGGCAAGATAGGACCCTAGGAAGCCTATCCTTGATCGCATTTTTAGAGAGCATGTCATTAACATAATTTTGAAGTATTTTGAGAAACATTCAATTGTTGCAAAAGCTCAAATACTACATGGGTTGATCAAACATAAGAAACTAAAACATGCCACAAAGCTTTTGGGTATCCAAGATGCTAAAATAAGGAAGGCACATGTGAATGTCACTGGAAATATATGAAAGGAATTCTCTATGTTTGGAAAATCAATAAAACCCAATGTTTGAGTTTCTTGTATGGAAATTACAACTGTTATTATTGCACTAAGTACATGAAGACAACAAATTTTGAATAGGAAAAGAAAATTAAAATCACTACTCATTCCACTAGTTCTTGGTCTAAGGTGGCAGACCTCGATACTTAATGTTTTTGTAAATAAAGGCCCTTCTAGGGAGAAACACACAACAATTTTATCAATGAACGCACACGATATTCTCAACTTGAATTGATTGTCCACTAATTCCTTAGGCTTATCATGGACAAACAAATTGTGCTTCTTAAGAACGTTGTAATTGAAATTCAAATAGCTTAGTTTGCTTTCTATAAAATTCCATTTTTGTAGCAATTGTTATAAAATATGCCTCTATCCTTCTAAGAAATTGAAGGGTGGTCTCTAGATTATTTTTTCAATGACAGTTATGAATTTTTTTTCTAGCGTCCTTCTTGTCATATATACACCACTGACATTGTCTCCAGACTTTTCGACTTTTCCAATTTTCTCAATGGAATGGATTTATGTTAGATAATTTTCAATCAAATAAACGGGTTGGTACAAATCTACTGTAACAAAGTGGATACATTTCATTAACCATCCATTTTTCAATATACTATGAATTTTTTATAATTTGAGTGATGAATGTGAGAAAAAAGTGCCACGAAAACATGCTTCTATTTCCAACCATTGTTGGTGAAATGTTAATTATGAATAGGAAGGGACATGGAAACACTTTTCTTTTTATTAAGGATCAAAATAAGAGGAATATTTTGTGTCATTTCTTCCTCAAAGCCTCATATTTTAGAGTTTTTTTGATAGTTTATTTTTGAAAATACATTTGTGAACTATTAGTCCTTGTTGAAGGCCACATAATTTTTTATTTTGATTTTAACATTTTTCGAAATTCTTAAAATTCAATATAAGATAAACTAAATAATTATTTTAAATGATTTATATTCATTTTAATTGGTCAATAAATTTGAGGTTTTACTACCAAACTTTGACATAAAATTAACAACAAAAACTATTGCTACTAGATTTAAAAAAAAAAAAAAAACCTTTAACATCACTTTTTCATATTGGACTAATAAATTCTTGCATATCTCATAATTAGTTCACTCAATAGCATATTCATAATTATTTTATTAGACATACTATAGGGTATAGTTAATAGATGCATAGAAAGAAGATGTAAATATAGATTAACAACTTTCAAGAAATGCTTATTATATATGTATATGTTCGTACTATTATTTTTATTTTGTGAAGTGTTTTATTATATATCAACTACCTTATACTGCTATATATATATATATATATATATTCAAATAACTCATATTACTGTTTCATACTATCTTTTTAATATTTACCAATTTTTCCTTTAGAATAATATTGTTATTTTTCTCCCCAAAACAATGAAACTATTGTGACTCCTACTACTATTTGAGATCACTTCGAAATTAGTCCATTTCTCCTTCTTTTACAAGAACACCTCTCTCTCTCTCTCTCTCTCTCTCTCTATATATATATATATATATATATGTGTGTGTGTGTGTGTGTGTGTGTGTGTGTGTGTGTGTGTGTGTGTGTGTGTGAGTGTGAGTGTGTGTGTGTGTGTGTGTGTGTGTGTGTGTGTGTGTCCCTGTCGTTAAAGCACCTTTACTATTGAGAGGTCACAAGTTGAATTATTTCGACACTCTTGGGGTCAAGATTCATGATTGAGATGATAGGAAGTAATCCCTTTGGGTGGATTTTCCTAGTACAAATATTCTATAGACGTAGTCGTCACCGATCTTCGGGGTCCATAAACCACATTATATATATGTGTATGTGTGTGTGTGTGTGTGTGGATAGATATATTATGAATATTTAATTTGTTAACTTGTTAGTTTCTATATTTTTTTGCATTTATAATATTGGGCCTTTTTTTTATGATCCATTACAGTAAATAAAAATCTGAAGTATCTAACATGAATCTACATAACAAAAAAGACAAGTTAAACAAGTGCGCTCTCTCTATAGTTTTAATGGGGAGTGCTAATGATAATTCCTATTACTTGAATTATTGTTAGAAATTAATTAACGGAGCAATGAAACACATGCAATATTGTATAAACACAAAAACACATAAAATGAGAGAGACATAGATATACTTGGTTCACCCAATTTGGGCTACTTCTACAGAGAAACAACCAGTCCTTCCTTTTATATTATACAACAAAATGAAGAGATACAACCTACAAAAGATCCAATGTAATTTCCTCTTCTCTCTCACACAATCTCATCTCTCTTTCTCACTCAAAATAATAATACACAACTGCAATAAAATTTCCTCATATAAAATGAGGGTTTCCTTCTAGAGAAAAAAAACCCTAAATTAACATAAATTTTTCCGTCATATCATTCGCCTAATGAACGACCTAGATTGACTACGAAATTACAATATTTTACAAGGAAATTTTTCATCTATTTTTCGCTTCGAGGACGTTTCCCCCAAACCCCTACTGAGGGGGGAGCGGGGGAGTCATTAAAATTCATATTCACCCCCCCTACACCCCACTGATGGTGATCATACATGTGGTGTTTTCTCCCCGTTTATGAAATGGGGTCTAATACAAATGATACCTCTAAATCAAGAAGATAATCAGGCTCCACACCCAACAATCTCCCACTTGGAGACTGATTATATAGACTCCATTGTTGCTTCACTTGTTGGATAATTACTCCACTTGGACCTGGTTGTTTCTCATCCTTAGCATCATACTTTAAGACCAATTGAAATTGAGTGAAATCTCAGTTTCTCCCTGGTTACAACTTTTGTTATCATATCTACAGGATTTTGGTTAGTGTGTATCTTTTCTAGCTTCTATTGTCCATCTTCCAACACTGATTGTATGAAATGGTTCTTTAGATATATATCTTTATTCTTGGAATGAAATGTTGAGTTCTTTGCAATACAAATGGCACTCTATCTGTCACTATATAACCTACCCATCTCCTACTTCTTTCCCAATTCATTGATAAACCTTTGTAACCAAATTATTTCTTTACTAGCCTCTATGTAGAAAATATCTAACAAAACTATAATACCATTTAGAAATTATATCAATGGATTTAATCCGATCATGCAATGTACTAAAAAAATATATCGAATCCTTCTACAATATTTGTGGAATGTAAAATACAATCGCTCAATCACATGCAAGCAAGAGAAAGGAAATTATCAATCACACAACACAAGATGTTATTGGGGAAAGAACCTGCTCAAAACCCCTCTATAATATATTTTACATAATCAAATAATCATGAAACAATACAATTCTTTCTCACACCGAGAAAATTCTGCACTATACTAACTGTATCACTCTGATCCTCCTCAAAATTGTCTGGCAATTCTTAGGAAAAATTGACCAACACTTAGCCAATTCTCAGCCCCTCCTTAGCCCAACCTTTCTCACGCAATCCCTAGGAAATTAATCCCTATTGAATAGGATAATCAGCCTTCCTTGACTGCGTAATCCCTATGGAGCCTTCCTTTGATTTTATAACTGCACATGGGCAGTTCGCCAAAAATATAACTTATATTTTACTTGTCTTAAACCTTTGTCTCAAATGGGTTTCCATAAGAATTGAAATGCATGCAACTATTAATATTGAATCATCAGTTACTTGGTAGATCACTACTTGTGAATTAAATTTATTTTAATTCACTTGATCTTCCACTAGCTCATCAATCAGTTAGAACTAGTTAAACTAACAAAACTCAATTAATGTGAGTTAATTGATCACACTCACACCACACTAGTGCTACAACTGCAACTGGACCCTGTAAATAATAGAATCACTCTACATGCATATCCTTTGACCCTCAACACAAAATTCTTAATATAACTAAGTCTATCACACTTAGTTAACTATTACAAGTTGTGGTGAGATAATATTACAATTAATTATCCAATTTGTTTAAAAATTGGTTGCACACTAATGTGTCGTTAGGATCCATCACTCATGTGTGACCTCTGATCCCACACTAGTGTGTGTGCATTTTCTAGATTTTGTTTTTGAATGCCAATTTCACTGCTTCTTGTTGCAAATTTCAACGCTCCCTCTCAACAAGAAAGGAATCAATATGTCCTGATCTAGTACCTTTGGAATGTTCTTGCATGAAAAAATTATCTAGTTTTGTTCGCACATGCAACTCTCCTGAAACTGAATAGCCTCCAAACACTTGAATCAGTATAATGCATTTGTCATCAGAGTCTTCTAACTACTACTAGTTACTACACATGTCTACTGGACTCTCTACATTGTTGCTGACATCTGCATATGTGCTCTTTGCACTACTGCCAACTATGATATGCGCTCCAGTGTTTGACACTTGGCACTCTGATTTTTGTCCTCCTGACATCTGACTGCATCAATCTAATTGATCCGTCCTGCTACTATTGTATTGTGGGCTCCTCGTAGCTAGGTTCGATCCATGAGACACACCATCTCAATGGACCCTACCCAAATTTCTTCTTGGGATCATATTTGCACATATCCCCATCTCACACCTGGAGGTATATCTGCATGTACTCCCTCTGCCCATCTGGCTTGAAATTTCCCCCTCCTAGAGGTCTCTTCTTAAGTGGAGTCTTCGACTCGGTCTCCTCTCTGCTTCTCCAATTGTGGCTTCTCCACAACCTTATGAGACTGCTTCTGAGGCTGTATGTTGAGAGATAATTTCTCCCTCTCAACCACCAATTCATTAACCACTACTTTGCTCCTAAAATCTTTGCATGCATCCTCAACCTCGAGAGAATATAAGTTCTTGACTATTGAACTAATCTACTTCACCTGTCCCGTGGCTATGTGTTTAAGGAACACCTTTCCTTTTCTAAACATCACCTGATAACCACAGTCTTCCAATACCACTACGTAGACAAGATTCTTCCTTAGACCTGGAACATACAAAAAATATACTATTCTGAGAGGGGAGCCAGATTCCCTTAGAAAGGTAACTGTACCTATGCCATTCATGCTATACCTCCCGTCATCTCCAAACTCTATGTTTTTTTGGAGGTCCTTCTCCTCCAAGTCATTGAAGAGATCTCTATTCCCTGTCATATGGAACGAGGCACCGTTGTCTAGATACCACATGCATCCCATTACAGTTTTTTCCATGCATGCAATGAGAGTAAAATCAAACTCGAACTATGAAGCCAATGCTTCACCCACTACAACTGTGGGCTCCTTCTTGCTTGCCTTCTTCTATGGACAATTCAAAGCATAGTGATTATTCTCGTGACAGTGAAAACATCTAATCTTGGACAAATATCTATTTCCCTCTTCGCCTTGGGATTTATTTCCCTTGGAATTATTTTGTTTTCCCACTAATGCACAATCTTCTTCTTTGTTGGTGGTGGAGGTCCCCTCTCTGGTGCTCCGCCTTATCTCTTCTATTACCAAATCCAACCATAGTCGCTCCCAATTTGGTAACTTATCCCTCCCATTCACAGAGTCTTGGTAAATATGCCAGATCTTAGGAAGGCCTAAAAGTGCTAGGCTCACCAAGTCATCATTAGCTACGGTCACACCAATACTTCCAAGCTCATCTCGACATTGAGTGAAATTCCCCAAATATGTTGGTACCGTCTCGCCCTCCTCCTTGATCTTTCTGAGCTTGTCCTTCAGTGCCAACTTCATTTGGTCGATGTTATTCTGAAACAGATCTGTCAAGGCCTTCCACATAGCATATGGAGTTTCCTTCCCATGGAGACGTGATACAATGTCATATCTAACTCCCTCCAACAATATCCTCCATGCCTTTGCTACCTTCTTCTGCCATGCATCAAGAAGTTGGGCATCTGCTGCTACGAGCTTGGGAATATCATCATATATGAATTCATTCAATCCATTGTCCTCCAACACTGCCTCCATACTGTCCTTCCATGAAATATAATTTGAACTTCCCTCGAGTGCATATTTTATTCTCAATATATTGAAATACATCTTGATCTACTTCTAGCTCCAAAGAAAGTATCTGCAAATTTGAATATTGTTCAACACAAACTCAATTTATTCTCCATTATTATCATTCCTCGCGCTCGAATAACATGTAGAAAATATCTAACACAGATATAATACCATGTATAAATTATATCAATGGATTCAATTCGATCATTCAATGTACTAAAGTAATATATTGAATCCTTCTACAGTATTTGTGGAATATAAAACACGATCGCTTAATCACATGCAAGTAAGCGAAAGGAAATTATCAATCACACAACACAAGAAGTGCTTGGGGAAATAACCTTCTCAAAACCCCTCTATCATATATTGTACGTAGTCAAATAATCATGAAACAATACAATGCTTTCTCACACCGAGAAAATCTTGCATTGTCCTGACTGTCTCACTCTGATTCTGCTCAAAACTATCTAGCAATTATTAGGAAAAATTGACCAACACTTAGCCAATTCTCATCCCCTCCTTAGCCAAGCCTTGCTCACGCAATCCCTAGGAAATTAATCCCTATTATATAGGATAATCAACCTTCCTTGACTGTGAAATCCCTATGGAGCCTTCCTCTGACTTTATAACTTCATCTGGGGAGTTCGCCAAAAATACAACTTATATTTTACTTGTCTTAAACCTTTGTCTCAATTGGGTTTCCATCAGAATTAAAATTCATGCAACTATTAATAGTGAATCATCAGTTACTTGGTAGATCACTACTTGTGAATTAAACCTATTTTAATTCACTTGATCTTCCACTAGCTCATCAATCAGTTAGAACTAGTTAAAATGATTTTAACTCAATTAATTTGATTTAACTAATCACACTCACACCACACTAGTGCTACAACTAAAATTGGACCCTGTAAATAATAGAATCACTCTACATGCCTATCCTTTGACCCTCACTTCGAAATTTTTGATTTAACTAACTCTATCACACTTAGTTAACTATTACAAATTGTTATGAGATAATATTACAATTAATTTTCCAATTTATTTAAAAATTGGTTGCACACTAATGTGTCGCTAGGATCCCTCACTCCTGTGTGACCTGTGATCCCACACTAGTGTGTGTACATTTTCTAGATTTTTTTTCTGGATGCAAATTTCATTGTTCTTGTTGCAAATTTCAACATAGCAACAACATACTCTTCTTCCATTGTTGAAAGTGCAACAATGTTTTTCAAATTTGAAACCTAATTGGAAATCATTCCACCTACAATAAACACATACCTTGTGGTGCTCCTCATGTTATATCTATCATCTGTCATATCTGTATCAACATATCCCTATAAAGAAACGTCTGAACCACTAAAGCATAATTCTTGATTTGTGGTACCTCTCTAATTTCTGAGAATCCAATTCACTTCCATACAATGCTATTTTCTTGGATTTCTCATATACCTGCTTACAACTCCCACTTAATGTGAAATATCAGGCCTTGTGTAGACCATTGCATACATTAAGTTTCCAACTGTTGATGGATATGGAACTTTACACATATAATCCATCTCTTCCTGGGTCTTGGGACACATCTCCTTACTTATTTTGAAATGGCTAGCCAAAGGTGTACTAACTAGTTTTTCATTCTTCATATTAAATATTTCAAACACCTTTTTTATGTAATCACTCTCAGAAAAGTTTAATTTGTGAATTCTCTTATATCTAATTATTCTCATACCAATGATTTGTTTTGCAGCACCCAAATCCTCCAGTGCAAATGAATTTTTCAATTTTCTTTTGAGCACATTTATATCTTGCATTTTAGACCCTACAACAAGAATTTCATCTACATACAATAGCAATATAATATAATTTCTATGATTTTTATTTTTAATATAAACACAATGATCAAAGTGACATCTAGTATAACCTTGTTTAGACATAAACCTATCAAAGTTTAGATACCACATTCTTGGAGCTTGTTTTTAGCCATACAATCTCTTCTTCAATTTGCACACTAATTTATCCTTCCCTTTTACCTAATACCCTTATGGATGTTGCATGTATATTTCTTCTTCCAAATCCCTGTTGGGTGCAACCCAACTTGGCATAAATTTTGGCAAAGACTCTGCATTTTTTGGAGTGCAGCGCCCAACGGAATATGCATCGGAGTACAAAGTGGATTGCGTAGAGGAATATTTTAATATACCGTGCAGTAGTGAGGGGCTTTGAGGTGGGTCGAAGCCCCGTATTTTTGGTAAAAGTGCACAATTTTGTAATGGGTCTTGGGCTATAGTTGATTGTTTTAGGGATTCCATGGTATTTGGAAAATGGTATTATAGTGATGTAGCCCGCAATGAATTGTATATAAAGAGAATAAATTTATCTTTGAGGGAATTTTATGATGATCAATGATATGATGTGCTAGTATTGTATCTTTGTACGTTGTACTTTGCAATAAGGGCAAGGATCTGTCGCTGAGAGCGTAGAGGTTTGAGTTTGCAACTAAGTGCACATACATCTTGCAGCTTAATGTGCAGGTCAAATATTTATCATAATAAAGGAGATTTGGGATGATATTCTGATGTTCTTATGTGTTTTCGGTATCTATTTGCTTAATTTATGTTTTTGTGAAGTATTTGTTATAGTTGCATGATATGTCAACGGAGTAATGGTTTATGGACTTATGTGATATGTAACTGTGATTAATTGAACCTTGATAAGTGATTTATGAAGTTGCAAGCATAGATAATAAGAAAATAAAACATCCCGTAGTCCCTCAAGGTTGCAAAAATCTGGTTCTTCATCCACCCATAGTCACTTCGGGTGAGATTGCAATCTTCTTGCATGTCGTTGCCGAAAGGGCCAGTGATTGAGGTTTCTGTTGGTGCGGAGTATAGTTTAAACCTGGGTCAACCCAAACCAATCCAACCAATGTTTTTGTTGCTAGGACGAAGATTAGTTTGAGGGATATGTGGATGTGGCATTCATCGAAGAAGGAAATTCAAGATTGGATATTCCTGAAAGACTGAGAATTTTCATATCAAGAAAACAAAAACCCTTGTTTGACATCCAAATCTTGGTTACAGAAGTATATTTTCACAGGGCAATACAAAATTTTCTTTGGTTCCTTTCCTATTGAGTTGTACAAGTGGATATCAAGGTTGACTAAAAGAAAGTATTGTTTTAAGACCAAAGAACCTATGGCGTGGACCCCTGAGATGATACAACGACTTAACAGCAATGAAAATAAGATTTAAAGGGTTTTTTATTTCTAGATTGATAACATCTTGGGAGGATTCATTACCTAGTTCGCACTAGACTCGATTGTTTCCTATAGCGAAGCAGAACAATAATTCTTCAAAGGACCGCGAGGTAAGTATTTGAAATCTTTGAAATTGTGGATTAACATGATTCTGTGTCAAAAGGGTGTTTTACGGATGCAATCAGATTGATATTTTACTTATGTTTGGGATAAGAGAAATTAAAGCCAAGAAAGAGAGCGACGCAATGCGAAGTGGAAAGAGATACATAGTAGATACCAGAAATAGATATCTTGGAAAAGATCTGAATTCCTTTGTAGAGACTGATTTTAGCCCTCTATTGAGTGAACCTGAAAGTGAAAAAGAATAAATCCAGCCCCAAGTAAGTGCATAGTATTCCCCTCCCATCCTGAGAGTTTGTTGAAGCCAAAATATAGTAATAGCCAGGGTGTTTTTGGTTTCCCCGCCCCTCTACCCCTCCTACCCCCCATCTCCCTCCCCTCCCACTCCCCCTCCCACCCACAAGAAGAGGTATGGATGATTATATTAAAATAATTTTTTTCAGAGGAACTAAAACAGAGGATCCAGAGCAGTTTTGGTTTTTATATGAAGGTGTATGGGTAGCGAAGTAGGTCAATGATGATGATATAAAGAATGTGCAGCTCATTATGACACTGTGCGGTAGAGAATCGACATGGTATATGATTTTTTCAACTAATTTGAACAAAATGTTTGGAGACATTAAAACAACACTGGTTGGAGAGTTAAAGAAGTCGAAGTCTCAGTCGCAATGCATCACTGAGCTGAAAGAAATCAAACAGAAACCTAATGATTCTATTTTGGATTTAGATCAGAGGTTTAAGAAACTATTGTATCAGGTGAGATTCGACATAGCTCCATAGCAACATAAAGAGTGGTTTATATTTTCACTGCTACCACATATTAGATTTCCATTAATGCAACAAAAGATAGGAACTCAAGCTGAAGCTCTGGAGATTTAGATGAAGTTGGAAGCTTCACATATAGGATATACTACTGTAGGTATGCAGTAGATCCAAAATGAGTTGGCGAACCTGGCCCTACAATTACAACATATCAAGAAAGGTAAATAAGTTACAGAAGAAGCATGGTGTACAAAGTGCAGATGGGAGGGCCATTCTAAAGAGAAGTGCCCTGTATTTCGGGATTACATGGCTAGTGGAGCACCAAATCCCTTGAACACAGGATCTAGCCTATCGATGCGAAATATGCAGGACCAAAGGCCAACATCGCTCAGAATATCGCTACTTTTTTCAAAAATATTTACAGACTCCAAATAATCTATTTTGAAAATTTTGTAAATCAGTAGGACATGATGAGAATAATTGTCGAAGGTATGACCTAATTATGGAGCATAGCACTGATGCTTATACAATTCAAGCAAAATAACATGGACATGATGACAATGGAAAACATGGTTTTCGAGGAGGCTACAAAGGAAGAGTTAGAGGATGTGGAGTTGGTCGAGGACATGGACAGATCATTTTCTATAACTGTGGCCAGCCAGGTCAATTTGCAAGAGATTGTCAGAAGCCCACTACAACATGTAAGTATTGTAAATCCTTTGACCATTTATTTGAATAATGTCCTATAATTATGGAGAATATGCAAGAAAAAGGGAATCAATAGCTAACCCAAAATATTTAGATGATCACTTCTGAAAGGACTAATGGACCTCGAATTAGTATTGTTACTAGAAGTGGAGCTATGACTGGTTGCAATAAGGAGGATGGAAAGAAGGAATTTGAAAATATGGGTGCATGGGTTAGAAATACTATATATAAAGTTCCTATTTTTGATATTTAGAAAGAAAAAGGAGTATTTATGGAACCAAAGTGAAGTTTTATGGATGTTGGAGCTTCAACCTATACTGCACAACCAAATCCTAATCAGAGAAATAAGTGTGTTGTGTCACCAGCTTCGACGCAGAATGGAGCTCTGATGCAAGATCAAGCTTTGACATATGGTCAGGAATTTGCAAATCAAGTTAGTATTTTAAGGTCTTTTCTACAGACTTGTATGAATTTGATAAGAGATCAAAAGGTTGTAGAAGGGCTCCAACAGTTAATAGACTCATGTGCATGTAAAGAATCACTTCAAAGAGATATGCCAGCAGTCAATAACGTACATTAACGGAAGAGAATTGGAAGAGAAATGAGGCTCAATGCACAGATTGGAGAATATGAGATGGATCAATTTATCCTGGATCTAGAATCTGATGCTAATGTCTTGATGAAGCATACATGGGAATTGATGTGTAATTCGAAGCTACAATGGTCACCTATTCATCTAAGGATGGAAAATCAGCAAAATATCCTCCCTAT
Organism: Pinus albicaulis; assembly: GCA_034641835.2. Taxonomy (NCBI): domain Eukaryota; kingdom Viridiplantae; phylum Streptophyta; class Pinopsida; order Pinales; family Pinaceae; genus Pinus; species Pinus albicaulis. Next base: position 31,580 of record JAXQQM020081620.1, on the reverse strand, counting down.
GGGAAGATTACCAAGTGCCACAGTGGATATTGGAGGTGTGTGCACTACTACTAATTTAAAAATAATAGAGATTGTCAATGACAGTAATCCTTATCCTGCATTACTTGGGACTTGACTAGGCATTTGGAAATTTGGCCATAATTAATCTGAAGAAGAGACAGATGATATTTGAAGGGAACAATATGAGGGTAATGTTTCCCTTGGATCCATCAGAAGGAGTAAGATATACATAACGAATCAGAGAATAATAGTACGCAGTAGACATAGACAACATTTATCAAATGACAATGAAGGAACGAGATTGGATTATCCCTGCTGCAGAAGGAAAATTCAGTTGGGAGCATGACAATTCTTGTACCTTGGATTCATAAGAAGAGTTGGAAAATTGGAAGAATAGGATGCATCAAGTATCCATAAGGCATTGTTTAATAGTTACCAAGTCAGCTCGATGTATGACATCTGAGGTATGTAACCTGCCTTCTTATGATGGAATAGGAGATGTGAATACTTCCCTAAATTATTATGAATAATAGGTTCAAGAAAATAAAAGGTTGTTAGCCTTGGATGTAGCATTGAAAGATACCCCTGCTAGATGGTGGAATGCACACAAGAATAATATAGAAGGATGGTAGGAATGTCGAAGATTAATGTGGATAAAGTTTGGACAGATAGAAACATAAATGGAGATAAAATATGATGGTCAAACTAATCCTAGGGAGCATATATAGCTATGCACTTCAACATGGAAGGAGATTCCACAACAAGATTGTGTACATGGATTCATTCATACATTGGAGACAATCCCTAAGAAATGGTGCCTAGAAACAAAGATTCGACATGGTACCAATAATTTGGTAGACACGGTTGATGGCTTCATATTAAAATTTATCTTTCAAGATGATTTCCCACACATAGATTTGGATCTTCAGGTAGTCAAGATTAATATTTTTCATAATGTCACCTCGGTGACATGGAAGCAACCTGATTGGGCTGCGCAGATAGAATATGCACTGGAATGCTATAACATTATCATATATGGATAAGAATAATATCCCCACAACATCAACATAGCATAGTCAGAAGGGTACCACGAAGTCAATGGACCTGAGATACATATACCAGACATAACAAAGCCACTAAAGACTAAGAAGGTAAACATAGGATCAGAGGAGGATCCCAATTTTGCAACTATAGGATATTACTAGGATGAATAAACAATTAGTAAAGTTTCAGAGTTACCTTATTAATATCAAGAAGTGTTTCCCACCAAATTTTCAAAAATGAAGGGTATACTAGGATACCTAGGAGTCATGAAGATTCATTTGAAGCCTAATGTGAATCCATTCAAACAAAGACCTTACAGATTGAACACGAAGTATAAGGAGAAATTAAAAGTAAAACTTGATAAGATGATAGCAGTAAGGATTATTGAACCTGTCGAAGAATCAGAATGGGTGAGTCCTATGGTGGTGCAAGAGATGAAGACTCAAGGAGAGATTATGATTTGTGTTGATATGAGAAAGTTGAATGATGCATTTCTACATGATCCCTTCCCTACCCCTTTCACAGATAAAGTGTTGGAAAATCTAGGAGGACAAGAAGTTTACTCATTTATAGATGGATTCTCAGGTTATCATCAGATTATGATTGCACATAAAGATCAACATAATACCATATTTTATACATAATGGGGCTCATATAAATACACAATAATGTCTTTTGGATTGAAGAATGCCCCTGCTATATCTTCTAGGGTGGTGATCGTATCTTTTAAGGAGTACATCCACAAGTTTTTGGAGGTATATTTTTATGAATGAACAATATTTGGATTGTTGAGTAAACATGTGGTAAGTTTGGGACATATGCTCGACACATGCAGGAAGTATCATATATCTTTGAACTTAAAGAAGTGCAAGTTTTGTGCACCTTCGACATATTATTGGGACATATTTTTTACAAGAAAGGAATAATGGTGGACCTTGTGAAGATTGTTATCATTGTGAACTTCGATCCACCTAAGACAGTAAGACAGCTTCCCACTACGTTGGGACATATTGGGTATTATACAAAGTTCATCAAGGGGTATGCGCAGATCACTGTGCCTATGGAGAAATTGTTGAAGAAGGATGTAAATTTTCGATGGGATGAAGAATGTTAGAAGAGCCTCGACATATTGAAGGAAAAAATGATAGTTGTACCTATACTACTGTTCCCTTATTGGAACAAGATATTTCATGTCCATGTGGATTCCTCTTGTATAGATTTGGGTGTGGTGCTGGAACAACCTCGTGAAGGAGAGATTGATCATCCTATATATTTTGCAAGTAGGAATTTATCTACAACAGAAATGAATTACACCAATACAAAAGGGAAGGACTGGACATGGTGTATTCTTTGAAGATTTTAGACATTATTTGTTGGGGTCACATTTTCAGATGTTTACGGATCATTATGCACTGAAGTATTTGGTTAATAATCTTGTATTAGGAGGGAAGATTTGCAAATGGTTGTTGTTATTCTAGGAGTATGACTTTGAGATTATTGTTAAACCAGGGAGGCTGAATGAAGGAGCTAGCCATTTGTCAAGATTGGAAATAGGAGAAGAACCAAACACCATATAATATAATATCCCTGATGCACAGTTAGTTGCAGCAGAGTCACATATGACCATTTTACAGATATCATCTAGTTTTTTACCATAGGAATGGCTCCTTCAGAATATACTACGCAAAAAAAGAAAGAATTGGTGGTTAAGGTAGCTTAATTGTCAATAATATCATGACACTTATATAATATGGGACCAAATGAGATACTACACCGATATGTTCTTGAACATGAAAAACAGATGATTCTAGCATACGCTCATGGGGGTGCAGATGGTGGACACTATACAAGAAAAGATACTGCACATAATATTTTAAGAGCGGGATTGTGGTGGCCTACACTACATAAGGATGCAAAGGAGTATTTCAGAGCATGTGATGTATGTCAAAGAACAGGGAAGCCTTCAAGAAGATATGAGATGCCATTGGTACCACAAGTGACATTGCAATATTTTGATAAGCAGGCCATTGATTTTTTTGGACCAATAAACCCACCTGGAAAGAGGACTGGTGTGAGGTACATAATTACAACAACTGACTACTTGAAAAGATGGTTCAAAGCACAACCATTAAGGGACTATAGCACAAAAACTACAGTAAATTTTATTTTTGAATATATATTGTCTATATTTGGATGTCCGAAGATTTTGATGAGTGATCAAGGTTCACATTTTTTGAACAATACTATTGAAGCATTGACTGAAGAGTTCCAAGTATATCATCAAAAAATTACCCCTTGTCACCCTTAGGCCAATGGAACAATGGAAGCATTTAATAAGATTTTGGAGAATGCACTTACTAAGGTATGCAGTGTGAAAAAACATGTCTGAGATCTTAGAATTACAGTAGTGTTATGGGCTTATAGGACCACATGTAAGAATTTGACAGGTCAGGCACCCTTCAGGTTAGCTTATGGGCAAGAAGTTGTAATGGCTATGTAGTACATTGTGACTAGCCTGAGGATTACAACTTTTACATATATGGAAAAACCTGAGATAATGGAGGAAAGAATCTCGTAGTTGCTTGCTTTGGAGGAAGATATATTTGTAGCAGGATTCCATCAGCAGGTCCAAAAAGCCAGGGAAAATTCCTAGCATGACAGACATATTAAGGAGAATATGTTCCAAGTAGGAGACCTCATCTTCCTTTATGACAGTAAGTTTGTGAAGTTTCCACGAAAATTCAAGACACGCTGGTTGGGCCCATAAATTATCAAGCATATCACTCATGGAGGTGCAGTTCAATTAGCGAGTTTGAATGGAGAAGTGGTTCAAGGAGGAGAAAATGGCAGTAGATTGAATTTGTAGAAGGACAACCCTACCCCTACAACCTCAACCTAAAGAAGAAAGGATAAAATTCTTAGTGTCACATCCAGTTCAAAGTGGGAACTAGACTATAAACTACGCTACAGAAAGAGCTTAGACGTGGAAGATACTTCGCTACAGCAAGGATTATGTCAAATTTTGTAAATTCAGTGACGTAATAAAGGTTGTTTGCTACAATATGAGATGCGTCAAAGTTCACCAGAAAAGTGTGATCGTTGAAAGGGAAACTTGTCGTTGAAAGACGCAGAAAATTGCATTTATCAAGAAAGGTTGGCAAGATACAAGGATAGATATTCAATTAATGAACATAATATGAACACAATCTAAGTTAATAATAAGGTTCGAAGTTCAGAATTTCTATAAAAAAAACACATCCCTCCAAGATTTTGTACTTTGATGAATTAAGAATTCGAGCACTAATATTTTGATATTTGAACCTGCGATATTTTAAGCTGTGATATTTGAGAATTGAGAAGAGGAGAAGTCGTAGAAGGCATATGAATCATAAAGAATCCATTCACATATACAAAGAGAAAGGTTCACAAGGAATTATAGAGGAATTTGAAGTTAATACACCTACAACAATTGTTTAAGAACCCACAGTAGCTTTTTCACCCATCGCAATATCGTCACAAACTAAACAACTCAGAACTCCATGGAAGAAGCCAACCAAGGAATAAATAATGAAGAAGAAGCAAGACAAAATACCTGTCCAACCTCATCGGGAACCTAAACAGGTCAAAGACAGCGATGAATAGGTAGATAAAATGGAAGCAGAGAACGCAACACTTCTATCACCTCTTCCACCATACATGCACCCAGGAAACCAATTGCAAAACCAATAAAAGAGTCAAAGAATGTGAATTATAGCACCTCTACACTGCTACTACCAGAGAAAGTTTCATTTGATGGATAATTACTTGGGAAAATTCCGCAATTGAAGTTCGCAGACCACGACTTCGGCGATAGAAACAAATACCCACAGTTCGCACCAGGAAGATATCTGAAGAAAGTAAAATACCCGAAGAGTGGAGTAACAAGGATAGAATCACAACAGTGGGTGATTGGGTTGGAGAAGTCTATTTTATTAAACATGTTGAATGTGTCACACTTCGGTAGAAGCCCAGGGAGCACAGCCTGTATCAAAAAATTGCTTGTACTGATACATGATCGATTCCTTTATATGGGAAAAAGGATCCCCATTGATCCAATGCTCATATGGATAATTACAAGGTTTTAGTATAAAGGACGGGACCCCGCAGAATAATTTGTGGAAAAATACCAGGATAAAGCGATAGCTCAAAATATGAAGGAAAATTTTGGGTTGACAAAATGAAAGTGAGGATATGACATCAATTAAATCAACAACCGAGTCTTATTTTCCGCGCACATATTAGCTGGGAAGATCATGAGAAAAACTCTAATGAAGTCCCTAAAACAGTGGTTTCATGAGCTACGTAGTGCGCAAACGGGGTTCAGTACAATTGGGCCGAATATCTCTGCAAAGGATTCCTAGAAGACTGCAACAAAGTATAGGGGAAAGGTACAACTTTTCATTATGTATGGTTAATTTTCATTATAGCAATGTTGGCACGAAAAGAACCAGAGGAGTCGCAATTTCCTTCAGTATCGTCAGATGTTTGTGAAGTCGTGAGGTATGCGTCATTGTGGCATACCAAAAACTAGTTGCGAGCACATGAGAACATGATGATTTTTGTGATATATCACATGAATTTACATGTTCTAGTGAACCATCATCCTCGCCTTTTGTCGAGCTTGTATGATAAATATAACTCTGTTGCGAAGTTCAAGGTCGATTTTCATAGAGTATATATGCAGGCTCGGAGAGATACAATGAAGACATGGAATCCTATGCCATACTTAGTAATACAATATGATCCTATTGCATTGATACAATAGTGGCCTATAGAATGGATGGTTGTTGTTATCACCAAAAAAATTTCATCTAACCATTCCTAATTAGATGGATCGAAGTGGACCACGTAGGACCAATTTTACCTTAGTAAAATTGCTTTAACTATAAGAAATAATTTAATAAACCATATTTTATTGAGTTATTTCTGGTTAAAACAAGAAACCCCATAAGGCATAGTTAAATAAATCCTTATTTATTTGATTTTTCTCTAGGAATAATTAATTAAACCATTTTTTAAATAATATTCCTGGTTATATTTAAGACAATTATGATAAATCATTGTTTTTCTTGTTTTTCTCTAGGAATAATTAATTAAGTCATTATTTAGTTATTATTCCTTGTTAAATTTGACTAAATCATCTAGGAATAATTAAACAAATCATTATTTGTTTATTATTCTTTAACCACATTCTTGAAATGATAAATAAATCATTTATTTGTTTATTATTTCTAAATAAAGGTATTTAACCAATTTATATACCTTTTCCCTCCAACAAAATATAATGAAATATTCTAAGCGGTTAGATCTAGATCTTGGTTAATAATATTTTATTATTCGCCATTATCGAAGATAACTCAATATTTTGTTATAAATAGAAGGGTTTTTCCATTCATTCTTCACTTTGATCATTTTAATTGTTGCACTTTGATCATTATCATTGTCGCTACTATTTTCTTTTTCCTCTTGAGCTCCCACTTGAGTTCAACATACATTTTTGGTTTTTTCTACGCCATTGAGAGAGAGAAACCTTTGAAGCTAAAGTGTTGAGGACAACCAAGAACCCATCCCATTGAGCGGGACTTGTAGCATCTACTCGTTTCCTTCACCATGTGTTATAATTTATGAAATTATTCATTAAAACTTGTCTTGTTTGTTGGATGCTTGGAGTAATTACTATTTATTTTCACTATTTATCTACTTTTACTGCATAGATCTAGGTTTTTGCATCATTTTTTCTAATTATCTATTGCAAATATAAAAGAGTTAAGTAGCCATTTCTGTTGTTAGTGTTTTTTGTCACACGCAGCTAAAGTAGGCTCTTTTCGTACACTTGTGTTAAGAATTTACTCTAACAAATGGTGACTCCACTATTGTAATTCAGATTCCTGCATGACCATCAACTTCAACAACAAGGGGTTTTTTTTAGCTTTTTTCAGTCCCTTGATTTTTTTTTAACTTTTATGCCCAAATCCAGTCAAAATTCTAACTTCCTGATGTTTTTTGGTGTTTTCCAAAGGTAACAGGTATCAGTCGTGCTAGAGACGATAAATTTTTCGCTACCTGCTGCCCGATAACCAAGGAGCCGCAAATCACACTTTTCAATGAAAATAGTGTGATTTCCCCCTAAACTCGCACTTTTCTTCCCAAAAACTGTGATTTCACCTCTCCACATGTAAGAAACTATGATTTGGAATCTTTTTCTGCAACTGTCACGGTTTGCTGAGAGCACTGTTTTGGGTTTTCTGACCTTTGTTTCAGCCCGTCTTAGGCCTATATATGCTTTTTTTGTCTCCTTGAAATAGAACCAAGCCCCCTAGGGTTTCAGTACACTTCCACCATTTTAGGAGGGGTTAAGCTGAGTATGTAGTGTGAGATTTGTAGCACTTTTAGCCCTTGTTTCAAGGTATGATCCATCCTTTTTACAAATCCTTTCTAATAGGTTATTGTTACATCCAAAACTCTCTCTTGAGTTTTGTTTGGTCTTTGACTTAGGGTCTCATTGTTTTCCCTAGGTTTTTAACCTTTCACCTTATCTATTGCAGCATTTTCCCCCTCTAGTTTCCTGCTATTTTTTGCGTCATTTCCAGCGGTATAGATTCATTAGATCCTTGTCCCTTCGACATTATATCTCTTGGAATTTTTAGTGTGTTTTGAGTCATTTTCACCCCCATGTAATCTGTTTGTTTTAGAACCTTCTTTGGGTTGGTATTTATTCATCATTAGCTATTTATTTTACTGTCATTTCAGTTTCATTTACGTTCTTCAAATTTTTTTATTTTTCTTTAAAAAATTGTCGGGGCTTAATTAAAATTAACACACAGCTTGCACACACTCACACCTAAAGCAAAGAGAGCTTGGTTTACACCACCAATCCAAGACATAAACATCATAATTAATCAATATGCCTCATAGATCCTTTTTTTATCACTCTTCAACCTTTCAACATCATCTGTGACTTGCCATCATTGCGCCTCCAAGGTGTTTATCATGGAGACTCCAGGGTCTTCGCCCTTATTTTCCATTAGGACATATTACTCCACCCCATAGGGTCTGAGTTAGTCCTCCCCCGAGTCCCCATACCGACTCTAATTCTAGTTCATCGAGTTCTTCCTCTGATTAACCCCAGTTATCCTCACCCTCGTATCGTCACCATGTCAAGCACTAATACAGGTGCAGGTCCTCAAGCCGGTGGTGGACCTAGCCCTAATGCTGGAGCCACTACTAGTGGAACCACTAGTGGAACCATCCCAGCTACTCCTTTGCTACCTTTTATGGCAGGTTTAAGCCTTCCCAATTTTAGCCAGTTAATCAATTTCCCCATACTCCACGATGCAGGTTGGCCAACTATGCCAACTAAGATTCCTTCTGACATTCCTAAGTTCAAAGGAAACACTAGAGAGGACCCCACTAATCATGTCCACTGCTTTCATATGTGGTGCTCTTATAATTCCATCACCGATGACTCCATTTGCCTTTGGTTATTCCAATGCATGCTCACTAGAGAAGCTGCAAAGTGGTATTTCGATCAACCTATTGCATCTCATACCACTTTTGCAACTCTTTCTAAAGAATTTCTGTCATATTTTCAGTTACCCCTCCGATATGATACCAATACCGATTTTTTTACTGCATTAGGTCAATATTCTGCCACCTGCCTTTCAGACCATGTCCAAGAATGGCGTAGAAGAAGGAGCTTGTGTAGAGCTCCTACATTCGATGATCGTGTCTATATGGATTTGTTTCTTAAAATGCTCTTAGCCTCCATTGGTAAATATGTTGCATCTCATTTTCTTTAATCAGAGGGAGAATTCCTTCAGGTATCATTAAAATATTACTTGATCTATACCCAGTCTGGCTATGTTTATACCATTTTACCAGATCTTCCTAGACCTGGTGGTGTCAACGAACTGGGGGCATCTCATGCCGCCGATGGTATCATTGGATCTCTCTCATATAAATACTCCTACTCACATGAGTTACGGTTATCCCTAGGGGGGACCAGTTCCTCCAACACTTATCCCCCCCTCCCCAGGCAACTTTAATCCCGGTCAAAGCATGTCTTATGAATTTTCCCAACAACATCAGTCGATGTCAAGGCTAACTGTTGCTCAACCTATTTACCAAATGTTTCCCCACCTCCTTTCTATCCTTATGCACACCTCAGTGCTCCATCCCCTCCAACTTCAGCACCCCTACATCCCATGCCTTCTCAACTTTTGCCACAACAACCACCACCTCCTCAAGGGAAAGTGTATGCTCATAAGAGCGCAACTAATCCTCTTAATTTGAAGAAAAATAATAAGGGGAAAGGAAACCAGAAGCAACAAGAACAGGGTAACCAAGGTCACCAAGGTAATAAACTGAACGCACCCTAAGGGAACCATCCTAACACCGCAAACCAGCAATAGGGCGATCCGCCAAAACAGAACAAGACCCTTCATACGAAAAAACCTTGTTCATGTTGTGGTTTACATGGACATTATACTCATGATTGTACCCTTTTACCCCAGATGTGCCAGTTGTGGGAAGCCCAAGCAGCATATATAGGAAAAAAACCCACTACGTTGCTTCCTCCAAGCACTACACCCGCTCAATCAATTGTGTTCACTAATCCTTTCCCTCCGCAAGGATATGTTGTTGACCAACATAAGGCAGAGGTCATTCACATGATCCCTTAAATTTTCCCTTATAGATCCCTTAGCCTAAGGAAGAGGTCATTCACAAGATCCCCAAAGGGCCATTATGCCAAAATGTTGCTTATGCCAAATCCACCTACACCTACAACATAGCAGATGACTTGGTGTAGTCTCTTGTTGCCATGTCAATGTTAGAAGTCCTCCAAACGTGCCAATCACAATGAAAAGCTCTACGATATTCTTTGTAAATTTTGGATCCTTCAGATGATCATTTGAAATTCTTTGATGTTGACAAGACAGAACATCCCCCTTTACCTTCACATGTTTCCTTCCAAATACCAGTCAAGATCTGCAATGCCCATGTTCAGAGATGTATCATTAAGGACGCCGCATTCGCTTGTGCGATGTCTGCCTATGTTTCGAATAAAATTGGATCCCCCGATCTGTCCTAGTCCACCATCACTTTACGTGCTTGGGAAGGTCACCCTTCTTAGCCCCTTGGCATGTTTCGCAATTGTCGAGTCACACTTTTAGGAAAGACTACTTGTATTGACATAGAAGTCATTGATGCCCCCTTGGATTATAATATCCTCTTGGGTCATAGATACACATATGTGATGTCATATATCGCATATTTAGTTCACCTTAAGATGTGCTTTCCCCATAACATAAATATCGTCACCATCGATCAATTGACATATTACGAACATAAGTCTCAGACCTCCCCTAAGCCCATCATATCATCGGTGGTTGATAACCAATCATTCGCACCTCTCACTAGTGTTTCACCAGGAGCCTATAAAGATTCTACCTTACTTGGTTAATTCCCTGGTCCCCCTCCTCTTATCATTTAGCCCATCTCATCGAGTGTTTTCATGTTGAAATCATCTCGGGCTAGCCAAAAGCGACCTGGTATGACTAGCCAGTAGCCATTTCCTTTGTAACCTATTTTTGTTCACTCGACACAACCATAAAGACCATTTTATCAAGGACCTTCTCCCTTTTCTAGTGTCTCTCCAAATATTTTTCAATGAGGAACAGTTCCCCCAAGCCCTAACCATTTGGGAGTTGTTCCGCCAGGCCATTACCCTTTAGGTCAGATGTTATTTTTAGCTCCCCCATATGGAGTCTTTTCGGTACATGTTATGGCTACATTCAGTTTACCCAATTTAACCCTGGGGATCCCAGTCTGGTACATTGATCCCCTAGAAAACACTCCACCTGGTCAACTTAAACCATATAACACTTTGACCCCAGTTCATTCGGTCACCATGACCCCTCCCTTTGCTTCAATGCCATATCCACCTTAACAGGAACCCTCTCCTGTTTCGAAAGCATCCGATGAGGGGGACAAAGCCAAAAAGAAGGAACCTAAGGACAAGGCTCCCCAAACAGCTCCATCTCCACCTAAGCCTCCAAATTAGACACCTCCCTACACTTTGTGTGATTTTGTTGGGCATGCCACCCATAACTGTCCTGAGCTTCCTTGTCTCAAACATGTGGTCAATGAAACGTTTCCTGAATCTGACATGTCGAAGGTCCATGTTACCTTACTTGATTCAACTAAGAACCTCAAATTTTTGCGTACGAACCACTCTTGTGCTTTGTGACCTTTATGGCCACTAATCTCATCATTTTCCCCTTCTCAATGACTTTTGTGATACCCTTGATACAATTCGTGAAATAGAGGCTGCTTGTAGTGGATCATGTACTCCTCTACTTGTGAATTCTGCTTCACCAAAACCAAAGGATATTTCTACACCCATTGTGATACCTCCCCCCGATGTCAATATGACGGACTCTTCAGTCGTTATTCTCTATCTGTCGTCATCCATGAGATCAATGGAGGAAGACCCATCTAGGGCTTCCCATTCTATTTCAATTGAACCTCCCTCGTCGAACACCTTGGTCTCAAAATCAGTAGATGTTTCATCTACTATCTCTTTGTCTACCCTTCGTAGCGATGTGTATGTGAACCATATTTCTCATGAAGATGCGCCAAGTAGCTTGACTACATCAAATGGTCTCCCTTCCGTCAGTCCTCCCATATTCCATTCCGATGAAGACATTATGGAAGCCATGACAACCTCTGATTTTCCCTGGGATGACATGTGCCATCATGCATACTTCCTTCCACATCAAACCCATGACTAGTATTTTGTGGATTCTAAATACTTCATTCATGATGAAGTCAATTGGTTTAGAAATCCCATTCCTAAACCAGATGCTTTCGAACAAGGAAACATGGCCAATATCTCTCCTACCATTAAAATAAACATTTTTGATAAACCGGGGGTTGAAGAAAACATTACCTTTGCGCACATTTCACCTTGGAAGAAATTGAGGCTTACATTAATTTATTGAAGGAATTTTGTGATGTTTTCACCTGGCCTTATTTGGAGATGCCCGAACTTGATCCCACCATTGTTGAACTCCATATCGATACATGGCCCAATGCCAATACTATCCATCAAAATTTGAGACCCATCAATCCTTCTAGACGTGAGGCTATCAAAGCCAAAATAGATAAGCTCAAGCAGGTTGGTTTTATCTATCCCATTGAATACACCACATGGGTCTCCAACCCAGTTCCCGTTATCAAGAATCAAGGCACCATTCGTGTCTACATTAAATTTCACAACCTGAACAACGCTTGTCTCAAAGAAAACTTCCCCACATGATTTATTGACCAAATCATTAATGAGTGTGCGAGGCATGAGGTTTTATCCGTTATGGATGGATTCTTCAGGTATAACCAGATTACTATCTGCAGTGTTGATCAGTTACAAACTGTGTTCATTAGTCTGTGGGGAAATTTTCTTATAGGGTCATTCCTTTCAATTTAAAGAATTCCAGAGCCACCTTCCAGTGGGCCATGTCTTAATTCTTCCACGACTTGGCTTATATTATCCCTGCTTACCTTGACAACCACACTGCTCATTCTAGGCTTCGAGCATAACACATTCATGATTTGCATACAGTTTTTCTCCGATGTTGCAAGTATAATATCTGCCTCAACCCATTTAAGTGTGTCTTTTCTGTTCTTTTCAGCTATCTCTTGGGCTTATTTGTGTCCAAATATGGTATAAATCTTTATCCCCTCAAAGTTAAAGCCATTCTTGAGCTGCCCATCCCTCGTACCTTGCACTAGTTTCAAAGCCTTCAAGGAAAAGCCAATTTCCTTCGTCAGTTCATCCATGACTATGCCACCACTGTGCATGGGTTTCTAAGACTCCTTCGATCTAACATTCCATTTTTTTGGGATGACTATGCTCAACAGTCTTTTCATGCCCCGAAACATGCTCTCACTTCCGCTCCCTTAGTTATTCCACCTAACTTTGAGAGGGACTTCCATTAGGGGAATTTTGAGGTCTAAAATGTGCCTCCTAAGGAAAATATAAAATAGTAGTGGAAATAATAAAATAAGATTTGATTACATCATCAAATTTTAGAGGGAAAAAAGAAAAAACTACTTTTTGAACTTGTATTTTGAACTTATCTCCTTAAGGGTTTACTCAAATTTCGAGCAGGAATACTCATTAGATGGAAAATTTAATTCCTCATCCAAGGAGTACCCATGTTTCATAATTTTGATGGAATTTTCTACGTGAAAAATGAGAAATACATAAAATACGTGATTGCAATCATGTTTTTTATGTATTTCTCATTTTTCGTGTAGCAGGGTCCATCAAAAGTATGCAATATGGATACTCTCTTGATGAGGGATTAAATTTTTCACCCAATGATTATTCCCTCTTGAAATTTGAGTAAACCCTTAGGGAGATAAGTTCAAAATATGAGTTGAAAAAGTAGTTTTATTATTTTATTATTTTTTAATCTTTTTACTTTTTTACTCCAAAAATGGTGAATCATCCCCCATGGTTGACATCATCATCTTGAATCCTATTGGTTCTTACAAATTTTATTTTGGTTGTACATTTTTCTTAGGAGGCCCATTTTAGACCTCAAAAATCCCCTAATGATCATGTATATCTCAGCTTCCACCCATTCGGTTATTGGGGTCCTTATTCAGGAAGACGCCACCGAAAATGAACATGTTATCTATTATGTCAGTAAGAACCTTTTGGGACCCCCTATTTCCTACTCGCATGAAGAGAAGTGGGCTCTATCAATCGTGTTCTCGGTCCAAAAACTTCGTCATTATATCCTTATGTGTTCCACCAAGGTCATGACCAATTCCAAACCCATGCCTTTCCTATTAAGTTGATGAATCATTAATGGGAAATATGCTCATTGGATTGTTATCCTCTAAGAATTCAATCTTGAATTTGTCACACCCAAGATTAAGAAATATTTAGCCCTTACTGAACTCATGAATTTCCTACTGGTACACGTGATCTGCCACTTAATGATGATTTACCTGATAAACACTTGTTTGCCATTACTTCAAAATATCCTTGGTATGGTGGCATCCTTACCTATTTTTAAACTCATAAATTTGCTTCCCACATTGATCATGGTGCTTGACGATGTATACGACACCAAGCCCCCTGCTACCTTCTCATTGATGACGATCTTTATCGTCGTGGCATTGATTTTATCCTTCTTCATTGTCTCACACACACTGAAGCTGAGAAAGTAATTAATGCCTGCCATAGTGGTGCTTGTGGTGGCTACCTCTCTAATTTGGCCACTACCTATAAAATCATGTGCACTGGGTATTTTTGGCCTTCTCTCTTTGGTGATTGTATTGAAGTAGTCAAACATTGTTCCAATTGTTAGCTATTTTCCCCAAAGGCACGAGCTCAACCTGCTCCCCTCCATCCTGTCATATCATTCGGTCCCTTATGTAAGCGGGCCATTGAATTTATGGAGTGTCAACCTCCATCTTCTAGTAACCACAACTATATTATCGTGGTGGTCGACTATTTCAAGAAATGGGATGAGGCCATGCCAACGTTCAACAACATGGTGGCTACCACAACTCTCTTTTTATTTAACCATGTTATCGCTCAAGTCAAGGTTCTGAAACAATTGGTCTCTGAGCGTAGACGACATTTCAAAGATGAGATATGGCATGAGCTATCCTCTATGTTGGGCTTTGAGCACCAATATTCATCATCTTATTATCCCCAAGGTAATGGACAAGTTGAAGCAATTAACAAAATTCGTAAAACTATACTTCAACAGATGGTGAAAAAGTACAAAACCAAATGGCACCTTATGCTCTTCCCTACTTTGTGGGCCTATAGAACTTTTGTTAAAACTGCCATCAGGTTCACTCCTTTCCACCTTGTTTTTGGCGAGGAGGTAGTCTTATTGATTGAGTGTGAAATCCCCTCCCTTCACCTAGCCATCGAAATTCTCCCTAACACCCAACCTTTAGAAAAAATACTTATCATGCTTGAGCGTGCTTCCAAAGACTGTCATGTTATGTTGCAAACCATTGAAGCGGCCAATAAATGCACCAAAGCCTAGTATGACCGAAAAGTCCACCCTCGTACCTTCCACGGAGGTGATCTTATTCTAGTGTATGGCTAGGCTCACAATGTCCTTGGTCATGGGAAGTTTGACTCATTATGGCTAGGACCTTACATCATTAGTAAGGAGCTGGGAAAGGGGGCATACCTTCTAGAGGATTTCGAAGGAAAAATCCTTCCTAACCCTCGCAATGCACTCTACCTCAAGAAATTTTACTCGTAACAGCTCCCATTGACATGCATGTATTTATTTCTGTCACGCATTTAGGTAGCTTGAATTGTCCACTATCATCTCATTTTTTTTCTTGTGGCGCCTTTCAGATGGATCCATCATCCACACTGTATATCGGCCATGTCGATGGTGCAATTCGCGTCTCCAGGAATCTATCCTCGGCAACCTGGGCCATTTTTACACCCTTGCATTTGTTAGTCCTCTCCAACGGTGTATGCATTGGACCTTCCACCAATAACAAAGCTAAATATGATGCAATGATAGGTTTTTTAGTCAATTACCTTTCTCATTGCATCCTTCATCTTCATGTTCATTTATATTCCTTGTTGCTTGTCATGCAATTGAATGGTGTGTATCATGTGAATAACCATGTCCTTTTTAGAAAATATTTACGAGTGAAGTGTTTAGTGCATGAATTCGAATCCATTATATTCAATCATGTACGTAGATCCAAAAATCACTATGTAGATAGCATTGAAAACAATATTCTAGATTGGTACTTATCACATGCTTTTAACACAAGACAATAATAAAACAAATGGTGAACCATATACTCATCATATATAAAAATATGCATATCCATATTATATGTCGAAAAAATCATAAATGTTTGGAGTCCACTACTCTAAATAAATCTGACATGCCCACAGCATGTTACAAAAATAAAAATTGGGGGCACCACATGCCCCTATCTCTAATCACTATCTGGAGGGTCTCGAGCCAATGGCTTCGCTCCACTAGCTAGTAGATCTCGAACTTCCTGCCTAGCCATCGCCATACGCTGCATAACCCCTCGCCACTCTGAGGTTGGCCCTATACATACATCGATGTATTGGTCCTCAAGATCATGCCAACCACACTCTGATACACTGAATATCAACATATCACACCTACGACAGGAATCCTCCAGCAAAGCCTCATAATCAGGTCTTTGGTCTGCTCTCACTCCACTAGATCCCATAGCCCCTAGTGTCACAGATCGTCCCGCATACCCTGTTGACTTCACCGGTGCTATATCTGCATACCAAAAGTTACAAATCATTACCACATACATATTCTAAGAACTCTAAATGTGCCATAATATATAGCAACTTTCACTTACCATCTAGTCCCCATGCTCGATCAGGAAGAAGCGACAAGTCAGAGTCTCCCTGATAGTTCAAACCATTATATGGATAGTCACCTATGTACAGTGGCATTTGATCCCAATGTGTAAAAAGCTTGGGTCAGAACACTCTTCTGACTTCACCTCCTCCTCCTCCTCTCCGCTGCAGCTGCCCCCAACGGTGCATCCTGGGCTCTAGTGGGCCCCCATCCCATATCTACACATGAGGTCAGATCGTGGGGATCTTCTAAAAGAAGAACGAGCATAATACTGTACCAAAAGCACTATCGTGGTTCACATATTTTTTGCATAGAGGCAACTATCGTTTCACCGAAGAAAACTTCATCTGTGCCCACCCATAATAGGTCCCACTAAAAACACTCTCTACCAACATCATCTGTATAAATTTAATACAAATATGTATTTCCTAGATTCTCCTGATCTAAAAATTATATACCACTGTTAAATACAGAATCACTTCTACAAAAATTCTTGCAGAATTTAAAACACGATCGCCAATTGCAATATCAAGAAGAAAGATCAATCACACATAACATAGATGTTTTTACCGGGAAAGCATAAAGCTAAAAACCCCACTATCATATATTATTTATATATCATGGATCATGAAACAATCTCATACAAAACTCTAATACAAGAGCTCTCAGTACAATATACAACCGTCTCACACTGTCTTGCAGAAATTGGAAAATGCCTTAGCCAAATTTCTGCATCACAACAGCCTGCCTCCATTGTGCAATACAAGGTGATTACAAACACCAATTTGATACAATCATGTCCTCCTTGATTTCACAATCCTCATGAGCATATCCAATGTATATTTGGCTTGCATGAGTGAACTCAGATGAAAGCAATCACATAGTCAATCGTCCTTCCTTCAATTACATCCTAACCGGGTCTCCACCGGATCTCACATGCATGCATAATAATAATAACCTCTTAATTTCATGTGAGACCGATTGTGAATTAATTAATAATTAATTCACTCGATCTCTCATCTTTATGTACCCGTTGGCACCAATAATCGTAGTTTAACCTACTGTAATCTAATAAACTACTTTTATAAACAAGATAATTAATACATCAAATCATATAAACTTAGAAATCACCCAAGCAATTACAACTAAGTCCACTTGCATGTCCCACCAACCAACCTTTGAACTCGAAATTCCTTTAGCTAACTAGTTTTCCACTTCAATTAACTGATTCCAAGTGCTCCATGAGAATAGATTAATGTTTATTGTCCAACTATTATTAAGGGATAATAATATTCGACATGCATCTATAAATAGACATGTGATCTATAAATAGAACTCACACATAAATCTAAAAATAGAACATCATCTATAAATAGAATTTTCCCACCATCTATAAATATACATCATCTATAAATATAATTTTCTCATCCATTTTAAAAATAGACTTCCACCTAAAAATAGCATGAGGCTCCATCCTAGTGTAGGTGCTTAATTTTCACTAGGATCTTATTTTTGAATCTCAACATTCCCTCTCAACAAGAAAGGGATTATCCTTCACCCCGATCCTGTCTCTATGGTATTCAAATTTTCTCCTGGTGAGTGCCTTCGTCAGAATATCTGCATCCTAATCTTCCGTAGGAATGTACTGAACCAACATGATCTTCCGCTGCACACAATCTCTGATATGATGATATTGGATATCTATATGCTTAGATCTATCATGAAACACAGGATTAATCGAGAGTTTAATGAAACTCTTATTATCACAATGAATCACTATCGGATCTAAATGAGAACAAAACAAACCAACCAGGATCTTTCTCATCCAGATAGCCTCACATGCAGCTTGACTTGCTGCCATGTATTTCGCTTCCACTGAACTGAGTGCCACAGATCTTTGTTTCCTATTGTACCAAGAAACAGTGTAGATCTGATACTAAAGATCCCCCCTGATGTGCTCTTTCTTTCCGTTGGGCTGCTTTCCCAATATGCATCCGTGAAGCCATGCAACTTCACCTCATCCATCTGTTTGTACCACAATCCATATTCCGATGTGCCCCTCAGGTATCTTAGGACATGCTTTCACGCCTTCCAAAAGAGCTTGGTAGGCTTAACCATTGCTTGACTATGTTGGTTCACTGCATAGCATATGTATGGTCTCATGTTCACTAAATACATTAGCGAACCCACTAACTGTTGATATACAGTAGCATCCACTACCTCTCCAGATGTAGCGTCCTCTTTCCTTTAATTTCCTAGAAGAGGAGTATCCATGGGTTTGCAACCGTCCATGTGAAACTTACCCAGTATCTCCCTTGCATACTTGCCTTGAGACACAAAAATTTCACCAGCTCACTGCCATATTTCCAATCCAAGGAAATAATGAAGGAGGACCATATCCTTCATCTCGAACTCCTCTGCAAGGTCCTCCTTGCATGAATGTATCAGCTGCTCATCACTAGTCAGTATTAAATCATCAACATACAGAACAATGATTAAAAGCTTGCCCTCCACCACAATTTGGTATAGGTTTGCATCCGCCTCACTCTTGGTGAATCCAAGTCCGGTGAAATAGTTGTCTATCTGAGTGTACCAAGCACGGGGTGCTTGCTTCAGCCCATACAACGCTCTTTTGAGTCTGAACACATGCGACTTATTGTTGAAGATCTCAAATCCTTCAGGTTGCTCAATTTACACCTCTTCCTCAATGGTCCCATTGAGAAACACAATCTTCACATCCATCTGATGAATGTGCCAACCCATCTGCGCTGAGAGAGCAAGGATGGTCCTTATGGAAGAATATCGTGCGACAGGTGCAAAGGTTTCTTCATAATCAATCCCCTCGATCTGTGAGAAGCCCTGGACCACAAATCTGGCCTTGTATTTCTCAAAACTCCCTTCAATATCTTGCTTTACCTTGTAGATCCATCTTGAACCTACCATTGATTTATCAACCGGCCTCGGAACAATTTCCCAAGCACTGTTCTTGATAATAGAGTCATACTCCTCCACCATATCATCTACCCATGTGGACTCTTGCACTGCTTCCTGAAAGGAAAATGGCTCAGTCACAATACATTTTCTATTGAGAGCCATGTATCTAGTAAATTGGTCAGGATACTATCTTTGTCTGCATTGTGAAGTAGGGGCTCCTACATTCTACGCAACATCAAGTCTCAGCCTATCAGCTTATGTGGTACGACTTCTTCCAGTTCTGATGTTTGGCTCTGCGTGAGTGGACTCCTCCACTCCATGAACCTCCTCCTATGGCTAATCCACATATAGAGACTCATCTTTGGGAACCAATAGTTCCTCCTCCACATGCAAGTCCAGCTCCCTCTCAAGCAACAACCACATGGCTTTCCCCTCACCGAATTTTATATCCCATTGCATAACAGCCATCTTACTGTTAAGAAAATACACACGATAATTATGGGGTGTTTCTGTGTACCCCACAAATATCCCAACTTCAGCATTCGGATCCAGCTTCTTCCTGACGTTCTTGGTCACATGCACATAAACATATGAGCCAAAATCTTAAAGTGAGAAACATCTAGTTTCTTACCAGTGAAAGATTATTCAGGTGTACTCATGCCAAGTACTCTATGAGGACAACGGTTTTGTACATAAACTGCAGTGTTGCATGCTTCTGCCCACAAATGCATTGGTAGGCCCTGATCATGCAACATTTCTCGTGCTACACCCACGATCGTTCTGTTCTTCCTCTCCACGACCCCATTTTGTTTTGGGTTATGAGGTGCTATGAGTTCTCTTCGAATTCCTTCAGTGCTGTAGAAGTCTTTGAATTTGTTAGAGATGTATTCTCCACCATTATCACTCCTCAAAGCCTTCACTTGCTTCCCTGACTCTTTCTCCACCAATGCCTTAAACTCATAGAACTTTGAGAATGTTTGATCCTTCTTCTGCATGAAGAAGATCTAGAATTTATGAGAAAATTCATCAAAAAAAATAACATAATACCTATGTTTTATTGTTGAAGTAACCGAGAATGGTCCACACACTTTTGTGTGAACTCTCTCTAGGATCACCGAAGAACGATTCTCCTTTTCATGAAATTTGGACTTTACATACTTCCCCATGGTGCAACCCTTGCACTGATCTAACTAAGAAAGTGTTCCCATTGGAAGTCTAGTAGATATTTTCTGCATGACTTTCAAGGCTCCATGATGAAGATGGCCCAATCACCTGTGCCATAATTCGCCCTCATCCTGGCTCACCACTTTTTTTGCCTTGCCCATCATGGAAGTGCAGCCATCTACCTATATTCTTAACTCGAATCCCTTTCCTCTTGGCTTGACCCATTGTTTTATGTCACAGGAAATATTTTCCATCACTGAAAACAATGCCATAGCCTCTGTCCTCCAACAGTGCGATTGAGACCAAGTTTTTCTTCGGACCTGGAACATGCATAATAATTTTCAATTGAAATGGTTTACCTAAATCCCTATCAAATGTAATGGTACCAATGTCGGTCGCATTGTATCGTCCATAATTTCCCACATCTATATGCATTTGGAGATCTTTCTCCTCCAAGTCACTGAAAATCTCCTTATCTCCCGTAATGTGGAAGGAAGCACCACTATCCAGATACCACACCGATCCCAATGCACTTGACACCATGCATGCAATCAAAGAGAAATCAAGTTGAAATTGCGAGGCAAGGGCCTCCCCAGCTGCAGCTCCAACAACCTTATTTTTCTTCTTCTTCTGTGGGAAGTTAGTGGCGAGATGCCCATGTTCGTGATAGTGAAAACACTTCACCTTGGAAAAATATAGCTTCTTGCCTTTAGACTCGAATTTTGAATGGAATTTCTTCCCCTTCCCTTTCCTTGCCTTGGCAGCCAAAGCACAATCCTCTTCATCATCATGCTTTGATGAAGAGCCATCTCTGGTGTTCCACCTGAACTCCTCCTGCACTAGATTCGACCACAGTCGTTCCCAATCCGGTAGTTTTTCCTGTCCATTAACAAAGTCTTCATAATTGTGCCAACTCTTAGGAAGTCCCAAGAGAGCCCAGCTCACCAAATAATCATCAGCAACATTGATTCCCACACTCCCCAGTTCATCCCGACATTGGACAAACTTTGTGAGATAATTTGGAATATTGTCGCCATTTTCCATCTTGATCTCTCTGAGTTTATATTTCAGCGCCAATTTCCTATGGTTGTTGTTGCTTTGGAAAATATCTGTCAAATCCTTCCACATAGCATATGGTGCAGCATTCCCATGAAGGCTTGAGATAATGTGGTCTCATACACCTTCCAACATAATCTTTCTCGCCTTCGCCACTTTCTTTTTCCATGCATCAAGTAATGCAGCATCCGTTGAAGTGGGCTTAGGAACATCATTGTCGATGAATTCCTTCAAGCCATTATCTTCGAGCATTGCCTCCATCCTATCCTTCTAGGATATTTAGTTCGAGCTACCCTCAATTTCATACTCTAGCCACAAGCCATTGAAATCCATTTCAATTTTTACTCAACTATAGCACCAAGAAATTCTTGCAACAAATTTGAATTGTTTCCACCAACAAACTCAGCTCCTGCTTCAAAATTGAAATCTTCTGCACGCTGATACCATGTAGATATTTAATACAAATTATGTATTTCCTGGATTCTCCTGATCTAACAATTATATGCCACTGCTAAATACAGAATCACTTCTACAAAAATTCTTGCAAAATTTAAAACACGATCGCCAATTGCAATATCAAGAAGAAAGATCAATCACACATAACACATATTTTTTTACCCATAAAACATAAAGCTAAAAACCCCACTATCATATATTATGTATCTGTCATGGATCATGAAACAATATCATACAAAAATCTAACCCAAGAGCTCTTATTACAATATACAATCGTCTCACACTGTCTTGCAGAAATTGGCAAATGCCTTAGCCAAATTTTTGCCTCACAACAGCCTGCCTCCACTACACAATCCAAGATGATTACAAAGACTAATTCAATGCAATCATGCCCTCCTTGACTGCGCAATCCTCATGAGAATATACAATGTATATTTTTCTTGCATGAGTGCAACCCAATATAGTACAACTAATAGTCAATTTTCCCTTTCACCTACATCTCAACTGGGTCTCCACTGGATCTGACATGCATGTAGTTAACAGTAGTAAATCTTCAGTTTCATGTGATACCAATAATTGTGAATTAATTAATAATTAATTCACTGATCTCTCACTATTTTACCTTCAGTTGCAACTAGCACAACTGAGTTTAACTCACTTAACTGAGTTAAACTACTTTACAACTCACATAACTACACATCCAACTTTGTTACAACTTTGAATCACTCAATTACAACTAAGTCCACTTGCATGTCCCACCAACCAACCTTTGAACTCAAAATTCCTTCAGCTAACTGGTTTGCCACTTCATTTAACTGATTCCAATTGCTCCATGAGAAAATATTAATATTTATTGTCCAAATATTATTAAGGGATAATAATAGTCGACCTGCATCTATAAATAGACATGAAATCTATAAATAGAACTCGCACATACATATAAAAATAGAACGTCATATATAAATATAATTTTCTCACCATCTATAAATAGACATCATCTATAAATAATATTTTCTCATCCATTCTAAAAATAGACTTCCACCTAAAAATAACCTGAGGCTCCATCCTAGTGTAGGTGCTTAATTTTCAGTAGGATCTTCTTGTTGAATCTCAACATCATCTTCCCCCCGGTGATGTGATGGAACACCTATTTTCCCAGGATTCGTAGTCCTATTGCGGCGACAGCCCGTCTCTCTAGTTGTTCTAGATCAATGATAGGAATGGTCGTGCCCTTTGCACGAGCAGATGATCTACAATGGCACTCCAAGAAATTTTAAATGTTCCTCCTACGAGGCAACACCAGATGTATGTTTCCCAACACCCCTAGTGGCAAGAATCTGTTCAAAAAATATATGTCCTAGATAGAAAGCTCGATCTGGTGCCCCTTAACTATAAATGCCTCCTGGTCTAGATCCCAATAGCTCATGATCCTAGATACAAGGGCTCACCTACCCTCATTAGTGAGTTCTCATCCAACTTGAGCACCCCATACTGAGGAAGCACTCCTCGTACCACATACTTCCCATGAATCTTGGCATGGAGGGAATCCAAGTCTCTCTCACGCTATTTAATATTAAACTCTACCATACCTGCACAACATCATCATGTTTTTCAGCTAGGAAATACAACAACTTCATCACAAATCTGCTAGCCTTGGTCCTCAGCCAACTAGTGGACAAAAACCCACCTCCTGCTCCAACGCGCACATTTTTTGCCCTGGAACTATGAGCTCACATTTTTCCTACTAAATACTGTCTAGGTCACATTTCAGGGCTATAATAGTGCGAACCACCCGTGAGGATGGGTGGGGGTCTCTTATTGAGCCCCCATAACCTAATCTAAAAAACTAAACTGATGAAAATGTAGAGTAAGGTTAGGCCACCTACCTGCCACTAACAGATCCTAATTCCAACAGTCGATTTGTCTACTATGATCACCGCAAGATTTAGGGCCTTTTCCTACTCTCCAAATTCACCACAGCTCACTTAGCAAATGAATTAAATTGGATGGAAATCACCCTTTTAATGGAAAACCCCCAAATTTTCAATCGTCAATTGCGACCAAACCATAGCTCGGTTTGATGAACCGTCAAAACCATTGGAAAGCTCTCACCGAGCACTATAATGGGTCTTCTTCTTTTTTATTAATTTTATACTTCACTAGGAAGCCATTTTTCCAAGAAGGGTCACTTTTCCGCCTCTTAGAATTGAATTTCTTCACTGCGTTACTTGTACTTGCGGCACCACTTTGCCTTCATACTTTTCAACTCCTATTTTTATGGTCTTCATGAGTAACCATATTTTTCTCATGTTTTCATTGTCCCCCCTGGGCCTATCCTATGTGGCAACATCATCGAGTCACCCTTGTTCAAAGAATCTGAGTTGAGTCATCATCGCATTCATGGAGTCTTTCTCGAGTCCCTTTATCTCCTGTTATAGTCTTCCATCCATCTTCACATTGCATTCATCACGTGTTGCCCATTTTGGCCTCCATACATATTGTCCCTCACCCCCTCTGAATTCAATTCAATCAATACCAGGTCATCCATGATTTTTATGTTCTGACAAGGGAAGTCGTCCATATGCTACTTAGTATCCCCTTATTCCATCATCATCCCTGGTTTCATTCCATCAGTCACTTTACTATGATCTTTCATGCCTTAGTTGAGGATTCATCACTGTCTCACCTATGGTGGACCTCCTTTTTTTGACATCATCTCATGCATTCCAGAAGAAAGGTCTAGAGCGTAGTGTACCTTGGTTCCAGCTTCCATTCTTGTTTGGTGCCCCGGATCAAGCAAAGGGAATCATCATTTCCCTTTGACTTGGTTGTTTCTCATACACTTAGCCTCGACTCATTATTGCATTATTCCGATTTGTACACTTGATGGTCTAGTGATCCAACAAATTTTACCAGTGCTTCCTGGGTGTGTGTGCAATTTTTTAGACCTCATGAGGGGGTGGCACTTCAGGTAGCCCCCACATGCCCGGATGACCTCAGATTATGCTACAAGCTCAGATGGAGCTCCACAGATTTTATGGGTTTGGTTTCATCCGCTTTCAGTGCTCATAGCATACATGTATCATTCATATGATCCATTCATATTTTAATAGCATTTCCTGTTTAGCAGGGCTTCTTTGGTTTTTATTATGTCTCATGTACTCAGCTATTATTGTATTCAATCCTGGCTCATGTTTCTCCATGCACAGTATGTATGTGGGATAAATTATATTTTTTTCTGGCCCATTTATACCAATATGTTATGTACCATTTATCATGTACTTTATTTCTTAGTCTCATATTGTTGAGCCCATTATCATTCTTTGTACTTTGTCATCTCGGTGGGCATAGGTATCCCTCCCCTGCCCCATTGAGAACATGTACCCCAAAATCAAAAGAGACTTATATCATTTGTAGGTCTCTCCCCCTTAGTAATTATCCTCTCTCGCTTCTCTTCATCTATTTATCTCTCTCTCTCTAACTCCCCTTCGGTGTCTAGTGATTGTGTTCTTACATCGTACTGTGGTCATACGATTTTCTCCTAACGGTCACATATTTTGATATTTGAACCTGCGATATTTGAAGTTGTGATATTTTAGAATTGAGAAGAGGATAAGTCGTATAAGGCATATGAATCCTCAAGAACTCATTCACATATACAGAGAGAAAGGTTTAGAAGGAATTATGGAGGAAGTTGAAGCTGATACACCTGCAACAACCGCTAAAGCACCCACAGTAGCTTCTTCACCCATCACAATATTGCCACAAACTAAACAAATCAGATCTCCATAGAAGAATCCAACCAAGGAATAAAGAATAAAGAAGAGGAAAGACAAAATAATTGTCGAACCTCGGCAGGAACCTGAATAGGTCATGGACAATGATGAAGAGGCAACGAAAATGGAAACAGAGAGCGCAACACTTCTATCATCTCTTCCACCATACATGAAACCCAGGAAACCAAGTGAAAAACCAATCAAAGAGTCAAAATATGTGAATTATGGAACCTTTACACTGCTACTTCCAAATAAAGTGTCGTTTGATGGAGAATTACTTGGGAAAATTCTGCAATTGAAGTTCGCAGACTACAACTTCAACAATAGAAAAAAATACCCATAATTTGCATCAGGAAGATATCTAAAGTAGGTAAAATACCCAGAGAGTGGAGTAACAAGGTTATAATCACAGCAGTGGGTGACTGAGTTGGAGAAGTATGGTTTATTAAACATGTCGAATGTGTCACACTTTCGCAAAATCCCGGGGAGAAGAGCCTATTTCAAAAAATTTCTTGTACTGATACATGATCGATTCCTTTAGATGGGAAAAAGGATCGCCATTGATCTAATTCCCATATGGAGAATTACAAGGTTTTCATATCAAGGACGGGACCCCGTAGAAGAATCTGTGGGAAAAGACCAGGATAAAGCGATAGCCCGGGATATGAAGGAAAATTTTAGGTTGACAAAAGGAAAGTGAGGATATGACATCAATTCATCGCGCACATATTAGCCAAGAAGATCATAAGAAAATTTTATACTAATGATGTTGGGTGTGTGTTATAATATTTCCACAAATAGTAGCATGAAATTTTTTTGGGACCCTATCTTACATGGGCAGACCCACTTATGGTTTTGTGCATGGATTTGCACATGGTTTTGGGGCTTGATGGTTTTCTGCCCCTGGTATTTTGTAGATCTGGTCAAGGGAACTACAGTTATGTTCTAATCCAGGGTAAATGGGTTGGGGTTTATGAATGATTCGGCATGTATATATATGTGTTGTAACACTAAAAGGAATATAATGAAAAATCAAGTAGGTAGTCTCAATTTGGGATCCAGGGGAAAAATCTCTATGTATATCTATTTTATTTTCTATGCTCTCACTATTGTTTATTTTTATCTTTAAGAATTCCTTTGCAAATAATTTATGTACAGGGTTAAAACCTACATTTGGTATCATATTTATTTCAACTTCAAGGGGATGCCTTTGCTGTTGAGGGGTTTTTTTCTCAGGCCTATGGTAGACCCTATTCAGTGGGAGATCTGCGGGATCGATTCTTGTGGTGAAAGAAGATGGAGAGAAGTGGAAAGATAGAGATCGAGAAATTTAGGGTCGTAGATTTTAGTTTTGGAAGCTCAAGATGAAGGCTCTGCTGGTGGATACATATCAGTGGATCGTGATAAATCCGGGTAATAAACCAACGACAATGTCAGATGAAGACTGGGTGAAGTTGGATCGGAAGGAAAAGAGCACAATACAGTTTTGTATCTCAGATTCGGTATTGTGGAATGTATCTGGGGAAGCTATGAGGAAGAATTTGTGGGTCAAGTTAGTGACTTTGTACCAATCTAAGTCTCTGGTGAATAAATTTTTCCTGCAGAAAAAGATGTATAAACTGAGGATGAAGGATGGAGACTCGGTGACAGAGCATCTAAAATCCTTCAATATTGTGGTAATTCAGTTTTCATATGTTGATATTAAAATATCAGATGAAGATAAGTGAATATGTTTGTTGTTTTCTCTACTAGATTCGTGGGACAGTCTAGTTATTGCAATAGGTAGCAATACAACTACCTTGTATTTTGATGAAATTGTCTCAGCCTTGATGTCGAAGGAAATGAGACGGAGAAAAATGGTGGGCCAAAATGGAGATTCCTTATCTAAACAAGGAAGGTCCAAGAACATAAACCAAAATAATTTTTTGAGTGGGAGATCTAAATCTAGAGAGAGAACTAAATCTCCAAGAAAGCCTGTAAAGGTCTGCTGGGAATGTGGAAAGGAAGGGCACTTCAAAAAGGAGTGCAAATCTAAAGCTCCTGGGAAAGGAAATATATCTAATGATGCTCCTTCTGCAAAGGTAAAAACCACCTCAGATGAAGGTGAGGATGTGTATTTGGCTTCTTCTTCAAATACACATGTAGATCATGAGGCATGATTGATTGACTCAGGTGCATCCTTTCACTTCTCTCCCCATAGGGAGTAGTTCTACGAGTATGAGAATTATGGTGGTGGTGATGTATTCTTAGGGGATGATAGGAGGGCCAAAATCATTGGACCTGGAAAATTCAAGCTAAAGCTGCAAGGTGGAAGGATTAGAACACTTCCTGGTGTTCTGCATACACCTGCATTAGCCAGAAATATGATTTACGTAAGCAAGATGGATGACGCAGGTGTAAAAACAGTGTTTGATAAATATACCTACAAGATGGTTTGGGGAGAACAGGGAGTTCATATTGGAACTCTGTACAAGCTTCAAGGCAACATTGTTATTGATGGGTGCAACAGTTCTATGGTTCCTAAAAGTGGAGCAGAAATCCTAGTGGTCTCTAGATAAAATACCATGCTATGGCATCAAAGGCTTGGAAATATTTGAGAGAAGGGCCCTCGATACTGCATGGTAATGGTATGGTAGAAGGTATGTATAATTTCTCTATGGATTTCAATTTCTGTGAACATTGTGTATATGGGAAGCAGAATCAGGTGAATTTTCCTTCTGGTGCTAAGAGGGCGAACAAGATATTAGATCTTGTGCATAGTGATGTGTTTGGACCTATGTTGGTTCCATCATTGGGTAAGTATGTGTACTATATTTCATTCATAGATGTCTTCTCAAGGAATACATGGATATATTTCTTGAGGAATAAATCTGAATCATTTGAAAAATTTAAAGAATTTAAGGCTATGGTGGAAAACTAGACAAAGAAGAAGATAAAGGTGTTGAGGACAGATAATGGTGGAGAGTTCTACAAGAAGTAATTTGAAGAGTTCGGTAATAAGTGTGGTATATCACGGTAGAAGACTACTCCATAAACACCTCAGCAAATGGAGTTGAAGAAAGAATGAACAAAACATTGATGGAAAAGGCAAGAAGCATGCTCAATGGTACCAGGTTAGGACATGAATTCTGGGTAGAGGCAGTGGAGACTACATGTTACCTAGTTAACATATCACCTTCATCAATGTTGGAGGATAAGACTCCACATGAGGTATGTAATGGTAAAAAACCCTCTATTTCACATCTAAGGGTATTTGGATGTGATGCATATGTACATGTTCCAAAGGATAAAAGGACCAAGTTGGATAATAAATATGAAAGGTGCATCTTTATTGGGTATAAGGATGGTTTAAAAGGTTACAAGCTTTGGAACCCAGAAACAAGGAAGGTTTTGTACAACCAAGATGCGGTGGTTAGAGAGGTGAAAGATGTTGTTAAAAATGAAGTTCTACCAAAGGAACCTAAGAAGATAGAGTTTGAGCTAATTAAGGGAGGATGAATCAGACTCTACAACAGAACAAGATTCAGAAGAGGAAGAGCCACAAACTCCAGCTGTGAGAAGATCAATTCAGGAAAGAAGCCAGCCAGAAAGGTATATTCCATCTTCTTTCTATTCAAATTTTGATTTAACTATCATTGTTGATGATCCCAGAACTATGAGGGAGGTAGTGGATTCAGAGGATGGAAAACTCTTGAAGGAGGCTATGGTTGATGAAATTAAATCCTTGCACAAAAATGAGGGATGGGGTCTGGTGTAGTTGTCGGCTGGAAGGAAGTCCATCAGGAGAAATTGGGTGTTTAAGAGGAAGATGAATGTAAAAGGAAAAGTGGAGAAATACAAAGCTCGGTTGGTAGAAAAAGGTTATTCCCAGGTGTCGGTAATTTATTTTGGTGATATTTTTTCTCTTGTTTCCAAGGTTACTTCTATTAGATTACTTTTATCTGTTGTTGTTGCATTTGATTTTGAGGTAGAACATATGGATGTGAAGAAAACATTTCTTCATGGGGATCTGGAAGAGGAGATCTACATGAAGCAAATTGAAGGCTTTGCGGCGAAGGGTAAGAAAGAACTAGTATGCACGTTAAAAAATTCTTTGTATAGGTTAAAACAGTCACCAAGGATGTGGTATCAGAAATTTGATACCTATATACGGGGACTTGGCTTCACCAGAAGCAAAGACGATCACTATGTGTATTTTAAATTAATTGGTGACCATGTTATTTATTTTGTCTTATATGTGGATGATATCTTGTTGGTTGTGTTAGCCACCTATAAAAATTTGTCATACCAAATGGTGGCTAAATCTTTTTTAGCCTTCAAGAAACAATTCATTTCCCAAATTGTGAGTTCTTGAAGTCTTATGATGACCTTTATCCTTGGTGTTAATCTTCATTGTTGTTTCAATATTAACCTTCAAGGACCTGTTGTTTACTAAGAGAAAGACTGCTTAAAAACTCCATTTTTCATCATTACACTTCTCCAGTTCCTTCTCCATTTCATCCATAAACCCTTTCATTTACCTCTCATTCCCTCAAATTCCCCTTTAAAGCCTTGTGAAATCCCTTTATAAGGTTTAAAACCCCGTCTTTACCCCTATCGGGACCTCCGAATTCCTCAAAAAACCCTTCAAAAATCCTAAAAACCTTCATTTTTTCTATAAGGCCTTAAAGCCCCTTTCGGCCTTAAGCCCCAGCCCCTTTTCCTTATGTGACCCGGAGCCGCGACCGAGCACTAAGCCTCATCGCTCCATCGCAATCGGCAATCGCAAATTCCCTTTATCTTTTCCCTTTTCCTCCTCCGATGCCGATCCCCCGATTTAATCTCAGCCGTCGAATCCACAAGAACCGATGGCTAAGATCTCATCGCGCTCGGCCCATAGCCCTCCCTCATCACACCCGTCGATTTAATCCTGATTTTTGATCTCTCATATCGATCCTACGGCCAACGCTTAATCGCACATCGCAAACTAAAACACCCTGGTGCTTTGGCCTCTTTTCTTATCTCTGATGCGATGTAATCCTAGCCATTCATTCCACCATATCCGACGGTTCGCGCTTCATCGTATCACGCTCATCCATCACGTGATCCTCCACTATCCCGACCTCCGATTTAATCTCCACCATCAATCTCTCTTCAGATCCGACGGTCCGCGCTTCGTCGCATCGCAAAAAACCTTTTCCTCTATTTATTTTACCATTTCTGACGTTATGGTTTTAAATGAATTTGGACCGTTGATCTCCGCAGATCAACAGCCCTCGGGCGCTCATCCTTCCACCCTTTCATCTGTTTTCCCTTCCTCACTCTCAAACTTTCTGCTTCATCTTTTAAATCTCCACCGTTCATTTCGGAGATCCAACGATCGGGACTTAACCCGATACAACCAACTTTTCACTTGAACTTTCACCCCACCACTCAATGCTTCTACTACATGACAAACCAAATGTTGGTCCCACCATCCATGCCCTACGCATCTTTAGACCTATCGCGTGTCACCCGCACCATCTGATCTCCCGACGATCATCCAACGGACTAGAATCCATATCGCATAATTTTTGG
Source organism: Pinus albicaulis (assembly GCA_034641835.2). Lineage (NCBI taxonomy): Eukaryota > Viridiplantae > Streptophyta > Pinopsida > Pinales > Pinaceae > Pinus > Pinus albicaulis. The sequence goes on along the minus strand of JAXQQM020081620.1, from coordinate 139 downwards.
CCCCGTTCCACAGTGTGCTACTTCCGCGTAATAAAAGTGGTTTTAGAAATCCATGTGTCATTTATTTTATGGTATCGTGTTCCAAACGCAAAATACCGCTTACCCCCCAGAGCCCACACGAAAACCGCTGCCAGTTTTC
>JAXQQM020060798.1:372500-475440 GCA_034641835.2 Pinus albicaulis | reverse complement strand
TGTAATATTCCTAATTAGCGATAGCTAATTGGAATATTCAATTTTGTATAGTTTTGCCATCTATGGGTTGTAAATAAATAAAAGGTGAGAAAGAGGGTCTAACTCACTTAGATGGAATAAAACACCTTCCTAGTAGCACAACGTTGTGACTTAAGGGGGAGCCAAGGGGGCCACACACCACGTAGAGGAGGGGGGCCTACATGCACTCTAGAAGCTTCTGCATAGATAAGGATGAGGATGTGAAGGAGAGAGAGGCTATGTTGGTTTTGGAGGGAAACCAATGCTATAAAAGATGGAGGAGCCTCCTCATTTGGATCATTATGGATTTGTTGATTTTGGAGTGAGACTTTGGTCTTCTTTCGCACGCCGGCTATTTAGCCTGTCTGCAACATTGTTTAGTGCACCGAGTGTCTCCGTGCGGAGATCTCACCCTTAGCCCCGGGGGAATTTGAGTGCCTGCTCGGGCAAGGTTTTTTTTTCAATGTTTTTTGAGTTGTTTGATTGTCTGGGTTTGTTGCGGAGCTGGAGCTTAGAGAGACTGCACAGTCACTGGGAGAGAGGACGCAGTCCCTTGTGGGGGAGCTTCGGATTGGGGTTTCTGCAGGTGATTTTGCCGGGATTTCGAGCAGAGGGTCAGCCTTTGCCTGTCGGAGGTTTTTGGCGGAGTTTCTGGCAGTATTTTAGTTGTTTCTATCCAGCTACTGTGCTATCCATTGGAGGCCATCATAATTCACTGGGGAGGCAGTTTCTGGTGTTTTCGGGGGTCAACCATTCTTGGAATGGTTTGTGGATCTTGTCGAGGTTGTTGAGGAGAGGAGGTTTGCTGATTTTCATCTCATTTCGGCAAGGGGATCAGCCCCTAATCTTCATTCGCTTCTAGAAGTAGCAGCTACATGGCATTTCTCCAGCAGCTGGGACGCAGTTCTTAGAGCAGCCATTTCTTGTCATTTCTGAGAGTGTTTTCTCACTTTCCTTGCGCAAGATCACCTCTTGTACTTCATTGCATTTCTCAGATTAATAAAATGGCTCAGCATTTTCTTTATATGTTTTCTGGTTGAGTTGCCATAGTTGCCGTGGTTGCCGTAGTTGCTGTATTCTCTTTCTATTTCTATTATTGTGTTTGAGCGCTATAATTCTATACCACCTGGTGTGTTTTTATCTTACTCTTAGACAGAGTCTGGAAAGGGCCAGATAGCCTCCAGATATCGTACTCTTTTAGAGGTGACATATCTGGTAAATGCCCTCCCAGTCAATCTCTGGTTGGAGTTTGCTGTGTTTTTGAGATATCCCCAAAACGGGATATTACAGTGGTATCAGAGCATAGTTCTGGCTCAGCCTGTGGTCTATGACATCAGGAAAGAGACCATACAAAGGTTTTCCGAGAATTTGGAGAGCAACAATTGACAATAGCAGCTGCAGTGCCAAAAAATGAAATTGGAAGAGGGCCAAACTACAAAGGGTCAGATTTTGGAGGTTAGAATTAGAAGAAACCATTTCTGCTTTTTTCTGGGTTTTGGGCAAGGATCACCTTCCCAAATTCCTAGGATTCTCTGAGTAGTTTTCTGTGGGTAAATCGGAGGCCGAAGACAAGCAGCAGTATAGTCTTGGAGTAGCAGTGCAGTTTCATGAGGAGCCTGTAGACACAAAGCAAGAGGAATCGATGGTAGGTGATGGTGATGTGAAGAGATTCGGGGAGATGCTCCTCAAATCAGTACAGGATATGTCGAGGCAGATTGAGGTGATGGGACAAAGATTCACCGCTGTAGAGGCTAGACAGCGTGAAACCCCAAGGGGTTTCCAGATTGGTGAGGGATCAAGCACATCCCACCATTTTCCGAAGCATGATGTCACTCAACATACGACATCACATACACCCACACGTTCCATTATGCCCACTTTTCTTGGTGTAGACACAAGGGCAGGAGCACAACAGGAGCCAGAGCCTGGCCACATGGGTGATTATTTCGCCAAGTATCAGGCATATGGACAGGAGTTCAGGGATGCCCTCCCATTCAAAGATTTTTTTCAGCTCCAGCGGGATAGCAGACCTCGCAACTCTCACAGAGGGAACAGGCACTCACATGACGGGGGCTTGCAGCGCACAGTGGGTATATTCCATCTACCGGCATTTGACGGGTCATCCAAGCGTTCAGAAAAAGCTTGGGTGGAGAATTTGGATACCTCTTTCCAGCTTGACCGAGTATTGCATGGGGAAACCATCAAAATGGTTACCTTGCACTTGGAGGATGAGGGCACATAGGATTGCAGGGAGTTTGAGGATACACCTAGTGTGATGCAGGACTCACCCACATTGGAGACCTCCTTGACCATGTCGGTTGATATCGTAATGGAGAAGGTAGAGCCTACCCCAGTAGAGCCATCCATTGAGGTGATGACCGGAGTCATGTCCAAGTCTTCGAGTGGTAGCAACACACGACAGATGGGTGAGGTGTCAAGAGATGTATCCACCTTCGATGAGACACTAGGAGATACAGAGGTACTGGATGATGGTCGTAGATAGCGGTATCATCGGTTGCGAGCAGACCTCCTAGTTTTGAAATGGAAGGCCACGTCAGTACGGGAGGCCATTTTGTTGCAGGATAAGGAGCTGGAGGGCATGAGAGTGGCTTGTTCCGAGTCGGCAGCCAAGTTGGCCCACATCGGGGAACGACTGGATTCCCTGATGGTACAACAAGAGGGCACGTTGGAGCGTCAGATCATTCCCCTTCAGGCATGCATGGATGGGACTAGCAGCATTGTTGGGTCACCTCTTCCCATTGGAGAGAGAGAGACGGAGTCACCTAGTCAGATCTCATACGTTGACTTGGATAGTAGTATGAGACGATTAGAGTCGCATAGGGTACAACATCCACAAGTTGAGGTTGGATGGCAAGAGATTTTGAGTTGGTACCTGGTGGAGTGGGTTATGGAGATAATGGTGGACCCAGGTGTAGTTCAGCAGGAGTTCTCAGGTGCTGGGCATACAGGAACCCCAGACTGGAATTGGGATCTAGGTGGGATCACCTATCATTTACCAGGTAGATCGGTTGACTATGTCTTGGAGGGTACAGTTGGCCTAGCAGTAGAGCATGTGCATTCACTAGGGGAGTTTTGGTTAGCTCCAGTGGCCAACTAGTTTATGGGTAGACTGCCTAGGTTGTCTTGGTATGACACTCATACACGGGATCACGGGGTGGTCAACATACCTTGGCAGGAGCTTGTCGGAGGAGGTGGCATTGGCAGGCCACCAGATGGCGCCTTGTATGGGGCTAAGGATTCTTCACCTTTGTGTGGGGCACAGAGGACAGAGCGGAGCCGAGCAGTGGTGGTAACACTACTGACACATAGGGAGATTCAGTTCTCGGACCCCTCGAGGAGGATTTGGAGTGATGATCCATTCGTCGGCGGGTATAGTGATACGACGGTGGAGTCGATGATACCGATTGGGGGTAGTCTGACATGTAGAGGCACAACTCTAGGTCATCACATCCAGGAATGTGTGGGAGCCTATAGCATTGAGCAGTGGACTACCAGTGAACATGGAGTTGCATGGTGGTGTACCATAGTGTGTGGGACTGCACTGTGAAGTAGGAGTGTCCTACATCATATTGAGAGCACGCGGGGAGTGACCGATGCCTGGACACAGTCATGGCATGAGATGGTACAGGGTGGTACAAAATTAGCATGGGGTATCCAACAGTATATAGGGATATGCATCAGTGTGCAGTGGCATGTTGAGGAGTAAAGGGATGATCGGTGGTATGCGAGGGCGTATGGTGCTGCACAGTAGGGTCTTAGAGCATTGCCTCCAGGGAGACTCATGGACAGGGACACTGGGCTTACCTTTGGGGGTATTTCACCCAGGATCGATGGGGAGACAGATGAGTGATACTTGATGGTATCTGTGGGGACTCACGCACCTAACCCTCTTCTACATCACTCATGGGCACAACTGATTTTGTTGTTGTCCTTTGGCACTTTGGGCATGCGCAGCGGGGTACGCAAGGCACACCCAAGATATTTGGATGGCCCTTAACACACTAGGCGAGAGACTCCTCAGCAGGGCACTGGGTCAGTGTGCTAGTTGACAGCCATAGGTTAGGGGATGAAATGATCCTCTGCAAGGGTGGCACATCAGTCATCGTTGAGCCTACGCTTGGGGAGCAAGTCAAGAGGGAGACATGCGTCACCTTTCCCTCAGGGCATGTCGAGATCATGCGCGAGCAGAGGATATTAGGTACAATAGAGGTAGCATCCCAGTATGTGTCTGGGCTCCAGACACTGTATCGACACTTTATCGAGAGGGTGGATGGCATGTTCAATGCAGATGAGATGGCGGAGGTAGAATAGGAGGACATTCCTTCTGTATTCCAGGGTGAGGACTCTTTTTCATATGAGTCCATAGGATCAGTTGAGGATGCTCTTGGGGAGTGAGAGCAGTCACGCAAAGATGGAGACAGTAGACCAGAGCTGCATTCCATTGTACAGGGTGAGCAGTCAGGGGATTCTATGGTAGATGCTCTAGGCAATGAGACACTTGTGACGATCTAGCCAAAGCTGTATATGATGGAGCCTAAGTCAGTAGAGGAGGATGCTATGCACATCATTCATGATAGTCCTTTGGGGGAGAGCCAGATGGAGGCTCACATCGAGTCTGTGATGGATATGCAGCTAACCGCGCGGTCAGCCATTGAGGAGGAGCAGTCAGATGCATTGACATCAAGTACGGTGATAGCAGCTGCAGATCCATATCCCCTGGAGGTGTTGGAGGTTGAGGGATTGTTCTGCAGGGGGCTAGTAGACAGCAGGAGCTGTTCGATATGGTGGAGCATCCATTTGTGGGTGGACACAGGGATGAGGCGCAGATAGACGTACGCACAGTCAGTAGAGCTATAGTGTTTTTAGTGGGTAGCACTCTCGAGGAGTGTATCGACGGAGCTTGCAGAATATCTTGCCCACTTTGGCCCATTATAGAGAGAGGGGCTTCCTTCTACAGGAAGCTTCCATTGGCAGACAGGGCAGAGAAATGGGAGTTGATTACGGGCTGGAAACAACACTTCAGGCATGTTCCATATGCAGTTATTGTTGCTACATCGAATTCTTCTTCCAGGATGGACTGGCAGGGGATCATGAGTTGGTACCCTCTTGATGGTACGGTATTATTCATAGAAAGCTCAGCAGAGCAGGGGCCCTTGGAAATAGTAGATGTTACAATTGCTAGCTGGCAAGGGGGCATAGGTTGTCATTTCTTTAGTAGCACTCCATCCTAATTTCAACAGAGCAGGATCAATGTGGGATTGAGTCAGGACTTGGATTGGAGTGAGGTGACGAGTCAGTACATAGCTGATGGGATAGCTTACACAGCCACAGATACAACGTAGCATGGGTCATGGTCTTCGCCTCTTAGAGCATCAGTCACAGCCAGAGGCAGTGCGCAGTCTGAGCCATGGGAATTGGGAGATTATTGGCCAAGGTGGCGATGGGATCCGAGAAGATTTTTGGTTGGTTGGTATCGTGAGAGATCAGTATGGGATCCTGGCATTGAGAGATTCCTTCATATCAGGATAATGCAGAAGACAAGGAATAATCAGTGGCGCATCTGGGACCCAGGCATATTTTACAGTATCGGTGGGGAGCATCAGCTAGAGAGGAGGCTTTTTCAAGCATTGCTTGAGGACAAGCAATTTTTTCCAGATAAGGATGCCACTTGGGAGAGCGAGAATATTTTGCAGCATCCATCACTTCAGTTGCTTGAGGGAAAGCAACATTTTTCTGGGGGGGACTGTAATATTCCTAATTAATGACAGCTAATTGGAATATTTTATTTTGTATAGTTTTTCCGTCTATGGGTTGTAAATAAATAAAAAGTGAGAAAGGGGGTCTAACTCACTTAGATGGAATAAAACACCTTCCTAGTAGCACAACGTTGTGACTTAAGGGGGAGCCAAGGGGGCCACACACCACGTAGAGGAGGGGGGCCTACGTGCACTCTAGAAGCTTCTGCGTAGATAAGGATGAGGATGTGAAGGAGAGAGAGGCTACGTTGGTTTTGGAGGGAAACCAATGCTATAAAAAATGGAGGAGCCTCCTCATTTGGATCATTATGGATTTGTTGATTTTGGAGTAAGAATTTGGTCGTCTTTCGCACGCTGGCTGTTTAGCCTGTCTGAAGCACTGTTTAGTGCACCGAGTGTCTCCGTGTGGAGATCTCACCCTTAGCCCCGGGGGACTTCGAGTGCCTTCTCGGGAAAGGTTTTCTTTTCAGTGTTTTGTGATTTGTTTCATTGTTTGGGTTTGTTGCGGAGCTGGATCTTAGAGAGATTGTGCAGTCACTAGGAGAGAGGACGCAGTCCCTTGTGGTGGAGCTTCAGATTGGGGTTTTTGCAGGTGATTTTTCTGGGATTTCGAGCAGAGGATTAGCCTTTTCCTGTCAGAGGTTTTTGGCAGAGTTTCTGGTAGAATTTTAGCTGTTTCTATCCAACTACTGTGTTGTCCCTTGGAGGCCAGTGTAATTCACTGGGGAGGCATTTTCTGGTGTTTTAGGGGGTCAGCCATTCTTGGAATGGTTTGTGGATCTTGTCGGGGTTGTTGAGGAGAGGAGGTTTGCTGATTTTCATCTTATTCCAGCAAGGGGATCAGCCCCTAATCTTCAGTCGCTTCCAGCAGTAACAGCTACACGATATTTCTCTAGCAGCTGGGACGTAATTCTTAAAGCAGCCATTTGTTTTCATTTCTGAGAGTTTTTTCTCACTTTCCTTGCGCAACATCACCTCTTGTAGTTCATTGCATTTCTCAGATTAATAAAATGGCTTAGCATTTTCTTTATACGTTTTCTGGTTGAGTTGCCATAGTTTTCGTGGTTGCCGTAGTTGCTGTATTCTCTTTATATTTCTATTATTGTGTTTGAGCACTATAGTTCTATGCTACCTGGTGTGTTTTTCTCTTACTCTTTGTGAGTGGAAAATTAGATAATATAGGTCATTGTATATACAGTATGGTCGTTATCTAATTGATCCTACTACGGTTGGAGTTCTTTGATATTTTTAGGTATAAATGGGATATTACCGGAATTATTAGGTCAACATAAAGTTTCTTATGATGGTTGGTGAAACCTCATATAAATTTATTTTCATTATTAACATTCAACTAACCTCGCGAGATAGGTTCGCACATAGAAGTCTTGTTTGAATTATTAAATCCACTGTTACAATTTAAAACTACTACATAAGTGGGTGATCCAGGTATTATGTATTTCAAACCTACTTTTAAAATCTTATAGACATTGTATTTAAAAGGTTCCCCTAGGTAAAATGTTTGAAACAGACCATTTATTAACTTAACTATGAGAATTGAATTATTTATTGTTTCATATTTTAAATATTTGAAAAGGAAGTATAATCGCCAAGCGCTGGAAACACATTCCATTCATAGGTTTTATTTTATTGATCATTTCTACATGGTGGTATCGACGATGCTCTTTGTTAGAAAACCCTTATCTTACATTTTCATTAGTTTTGTATCCCAAAATAAAGTTTTAGGCTGATCGTCTGACTTGTTACAACATAATCTACTAAAGAATTATACCATGTATCATAAAGCCTAAAACAATTTATACTAATAAACGATGATATAGTTATTATGAATCACATTAAAAATAACATCCATGACAAATTTACAATTCAGATTTTCACTCCATCCACTGGTTAGCTGCATGGTGACAGAACAAAAAAGTAGTGAAAACCAATTGTGTGATATAACATATCCATGGGTTATATGTCATCATATTCCTAGATCTTCACTCATAGGTTGGATCCATAAAAACACTAGTCAACAAAACTTTCTATTTTTAAATTTGGAGCATATTGAAATTGATATTAGACTAAAATTAATTCTTGAAAAGATATAGCCCACAATATCTAGGTGTATTGATCTAAAAATGAGTTTTCCTCTTTCATCATCACAAGATCCACATAAAAAACTTGGGACTATGTGATGCTTTGTAAGGTTAAAATTGGGTCTTGAACTGACATGTTATTTCAATCATCTCTTTAACATGAATTAATCCTCATATCTGACTAAACATAATGAACATCATATGGAAATAATCCATGCGGCATAAATAAAATCAAAGCAAAAGTCTTTTGATAAATTCAATGTCACGGGCTACATCTTCACAAACATTGACTTTACTAGACCACTCATATATTTAGTATCATCAAATTACGCATAAAATACTGTTTGTAAATAAACATGTGGCCATGAACTTTCCCACGGGAATAATTTTATCCTATATGATAACTCCTATGAGAAAAATAAAACACATGTATCCTGCAAAGATGACGCTGCCAGCTAAAATGAGTTAAAAACTATCATTTGCACCTTAATTCCCTACATTTGGAAAAGCACATAATAAAAACTAAATGATAAAAAAAATCACACAAAGATAGGCTACATTGTAAGATTCTGAATGTTCTGGTATATACAGATTGAGAATAATCTACAAATTCTTCCCATGTAAAATACCCCGGAATTGCTGCAAACCACTCCTTATTAAAAAGCACATAGACTCAACATGTAAAAATTTGGATGTGCTCAAAACATAAAAGAATGTCACTATTGGATTTATAACATGAAAAAATCTCTGAGTCTTCTTCATACTCATTACATTCGGGAATACTACCAAATCATGTAGATCCATACACCCTTAGCCTCCAACCTGTAGGAACCCATTTAGGTCAGCTAAAGAAAAACATAGGTCACCATTGGATTGGGCATCCAAAAACCTTGTATATGCTAGACGATTTCGAAAAAATCAAATGTTTTGTATTCCTAGCTCTCTTATGAATTTTACGGTTAATCATCCAACAGTTCGACTGACTATCTAATGGTCCTAAAATTATGCCCATGATTTTCGCTAAATAAAAGCTGACAAACTCACCGTCCACACGTGAAATTTGTTGGACCATTAATTCACCCTCTGTCCTTGGGCGAAAAAATGTGGACATATGGGGCCACGGGAGCTGAGGGTTGGAATAAACGCACCCTTCCACAGCATGTGCCACATATAAAAATTTATATAGTTTTGAACTACTATAATAAACATGAGTGAGTATGGTGAAGTTGAGTCTGTGTTTGCTGAGTGGGAGAGTCGCGAGTTTGACTCTCGTGGGTTGCTTGACCTCCATAACAAATTTTAAGACAATATGGAAGAGCCACATTATTCTGCATTGGCCACGTCGCTCCTATTGTTCACACCTTGACCAATATCAACCATTGAAACGCCCTCTGAGAATTTTGACGTGGAGGGGCGAAGTGGCATCCTACTGCATTTGATTACAAAAACCTAAAAAAACATAGTCAAATGGAATTTTTTCCATTTTTGATTGTGTCGGCAACGATGAAGCCTATAACCAGGTTCTATGTTAGTTGAGGTAAAATGGCATTCGTTGGATTCATATTATAAATATTCAATTGGCACACTAGTTTCAAGAATTATAAAACACTTTAGTTTTTGGGTAAAATTTTGATCCCACGATCCTCCCACTAGGAACTTTTGGACCTCCAAAATTACAACTGTAAGTTCATATAAAGAACCAAAAAAAGCTTAAAAAATACCCAAAAATAAATCCAAATTACAAAATTTTCAATCCGGTTGCCTTAGCTCAATTAAGGCACTTCACTTATCATCCTCATGAAGACTTGTTGTCTGTCGAAGTTACGAACCAACATTCTTATTGTTTTTTTCGGAATAACATAATGATAAGTGGAATATGAAAATTCTAACATATCATATTTTAGACAAAACACTTCATCCACGAAGTTAAATTGTGGTGAGGACGACTCCATCTTGAAATCATAAACAGCATGATTTTCTTTAGATCTTTATTAAATTTGTACATGTAGTACTTGCTTCTGAAGGTTTTCATGATATTGTTGATGTATACAATATGTCATCTTATCACAAGTATTAAGAATAAGAATCTATTCATAAAAGTTTGAATAGAATATTTGCTTAATTCATTGAACATCATGCTATGACAACAGGCAACAACAATATACATTCACAAAAGAGTCCTTGAACATGTGGACTACAATAAGCCAATACATACTTAAATGAAAACAATCTATTTTTTAGACATAGTGATGAAAGTAAATGTTGCTTTACAGAAATTACCTAGAGGTAATATTATTAGTATTTGAAAATTTACCACAGCAGCTTTCTGATAAATCTACCAATCTTTGCCTCTCTAAGGCTTTAGGTTCTCTTCTTACCATCTTATCTTGAAGGTTCTCGGAATTACTGTGGGTCCTCTTTCTACATTTTTTCCTTGTATTATGCGACATAATCTATTTAGCTTTCTTTAATGAAGTTCAGTCTAACTTCTTCGTTGATTAATCTCTCACATTACACTTTAGAAATGAACATAGAAAAAATTCTTATTGTTCTTAGACATGAGATTATTTCATGTGGAAAGTGATTTGCCATTTAAAGCGCCTATAATATGCTAAATTATCTTAACCATTATCACTCTGATGCTCACACCTAACCATAAAGATCAAAATCATCACAGAATATACAAGAGTATTGATTCCATAAAATATTCAAAATCTGCATGTGAAAAACACTCTTTGAGAGTTATACATGTCTTATAGACTTTAGCTTAGACGTGTAACAAGGTGGTGGCACCTCTTTCTTGGATGCTTGATATTCCTCAAGCCATTTAGAGCACTCTCCATACTCTTTGCACAGGCTCTATGTCTAGATGGCCCCAGTCTTTCCTCACCAAAATTGGTTAATGCCTTAGCCATTCATGTCAAGGCCTCCTCCTTCATAGCCCATATTGGATACCAAATTCATACCTATGCATATGGTATGTTGCTTGAATGATGAAAAAATATTATTACGCCAAATGGAAAGATAGTGTCAATGCCTAATTGCCTCCTTAAATTCTCCATTCATCTTCTCGACTATCTAATGATGATGATGGTGGCTAACTTGTAGATAACTCTAACCACCACTTTGTATCCCATGGCATATGGTGTCATACGGAATATTTTTAGCCAAATTTCATGTCATATTCTATATGATCCAAATACACTATTTGGTATGACCACATAATGGCTTCATCTTGAGTTCTCTTTTTGGTGGAGTTAAATTCTTGACTTGCTCATCGATAAATTAATACCATCTAAACACATACTATCTCTATCATACTTCATCCCTTTCCAAAAGCCATTAACCTCTATATTCCTCATTTTAGAGACAAATTTCAATCCTCACAGCTATTTGAGACTCTCTTCAACATAGTTAGTCTTCATATGAAATTGAACATATCGTTCTCTTTACATAATCCATATCTGAATAAATAATAATGATAAATGTTTACTGATAAATTCACCCTTATAATACATATATAAGCTTTTCAGCTGACTAGACCACTCATATCGATATCGATTAAATTTTATAAAATTACATTGCAAATAAACGTGGCGAAACATTACACTGCAGTGTGTTCTCTTTGGTATCGCAACAATAAAAATTCAAAACATCTCTATAGATATTTATCGTCAGCCCGATATTAGTTAAACATCATGTACTTTCCTTGATTTCACATTGAGGAGAACATAATATTAATTATGAAGGAAGTTAAACTAAGTTGAACCTTTGTGTGGTTGATACGGTAACCTTCTGTGAAACTACTCCTGCAAGGTGTTTATACAGCAATCTGATCAATAATTGCTACGAGCCTTGCTTCTCCATATCCTACTTAGCCTCCAACCCTAAAACAAATCCATTTTATATGTACTCAAATAAGATAAATAGGTCACATGGATTCAAATATCATACATATAGTCTTCTTGAAACACTTGACACCCTTATGAAGTGCTATAAATCTAAGCCCGGTCTACATCCCCTTTATAGCCTCGGCCAAAAAGTCATTTAAATGTTCTAAAAGAAAATAAAAAGAGGTTACATGCATTCGCAGCATCAGCCCCTCTGAGGTTCTTCATCGCACCGGCACCACTGGGAAATCTTACTGGTCCATCTTCCAGTCATACACAGCCTCCACCATGTTAAAGAACATTTATATGTACTTGACCGAAGCCATGGAAGTCACTATTGGATACGTATCAAAATAAAGTAACTAACAAAACCGATTTTGATAAGCTCAAAAAAAAATTCGCAAATTTCCTGAAACTCTATGGAATTTTACAGTTAATAGATCTAAGGTATCGATGACTAATAATGAACCTACAATTCTGCCCCACTATTTTTCATTAACTTATTCTGAATTCATCCTTATGTATGGTACGGGCCATTAATTCTCCCTCTAGCAGCACAAAGGATGACAATCAGACCTATGACCAGGCCGAGTTGGGTGCTGGCCCTTCCCTGTCTTACCCCTCATATAAATATTTTATATAGTTTTTGATATTAAGTAATATAATCATATTGTTAGTGGATAGGTCTATGTTTTTTACAGTGGGAAGTCCATTCAACTCTCATGGGTTGCTACCTCCATAACAAAATTTTAGACTAGTGTAGGGAGGCCATGTAGCTTTTAACCTCACGTTATTTCCCACGTGGGGTCCTGTATTGGTCCACAAGCCAATATAAACCAATAAAAAACTTGTGAATTTTGACCAATGGAGGGATACTAGGATTCCATCTTCACGATTGGTCTATGAAGAAAAAAACATTGTCAAAACTGATTTTTTCCCATTTTTTTACATATTTGAGAAAGCTACATCGATGAAATATAACTTGAGGTTGTATTTCAGTTGAACTAGAGGAAATAAACATCATTGGATTTAGAATGAAGGACACTACTATGTAACATTTTCAATAAGTTCTAGGCATATTTTAATTGAATTTGATCTGTCGATTCTCCCTGATGATAAGTGACTGGATTACTATGCGGATAGTAAGTCCTACTTACTGCATTGATGATCAAACTCGAACATTGGCTTGTATTTTAATAAATTATGTGTATTATAAGATAATCTAGTTTAGGTTGAGTTTTATTAATAAAGAAACTAAAAAGTTCATTCCTTAGGCCAACAATTATTTTTAGAACACTTAGATATTTTCATGGTTAATTTCTGTTTCTAAATTCAAATCAATCATTAAATTTTTGATTTATAATAATATAACAATTGTATTTTTTATTTAATAAGTTTGTAATTAATTATTGTCAAATTGCTATTACTAATGGGCAGTCCTTAGCCTTTAATAGCGGAAATGTAACCTCTCATAATTTTGAGCCAACAACGTAGGGCCCTTTACTGCAGGTAAGGTATCTCCCTCACTCATTATGATATAATCACAAGTTTATTTTCTAGCACATCTCTGACTAACCTCTCTATTTTCCAAACTTGGTGGATATGATCCCTGCTTATTGGATCTACTTATAATTGACCCTCGATATATAGGTAATTAACCTTAATATTTAGGTGTCAGGTCACGGAAGGGTTGGAGAAGGGCTCATAGTGAAACACTAATTGTTTTATAAACAATGATTTCAAAGTGGAATGATGTCTCGAAATAAATTTCTGCTTCAGTAAAGTTCTCCTGGTTAGTCATAATTAAAAGCTTCACGCCATTTGAAATGAAAACCCATTTAATTCTCCCTAATAAGTGAATGTGAGGATATTAATGAATCTGAAATCAAATATGCTATTGTATATTAGTTTTTAGGCTTTTGTGGTTATCATTGTATATAGTTATGGATATCCACGGTGTAATAGGAATCATCTTAAAACGTTTCATTAATAATAATAATAATAATAATAATAATAATTTTGAATAACGTTATTTGGATGTAATAATAATAATAATAATTGTTATTATTATGTAACATCGAAATAAAAATTCTTAAATTAAGCGATATAATTCAATATTAACATTTACTAGTAATTATTAATATGCTCTTATTATTATTAACAACAATTAATAAGTTTTTTTTAATAAGAAAGTAATAAATGTATTTTAATAAGGTAATAAAATTATACATATTAATTAACCTTTTTATAATTAACCCTTTTTTAATAAGAAATAAAAACATTATAATATTTTTATATTCAATTAAATTTATTACTCATATACTAATAAAAAAAATTATAAATTAAAATATTATAATTAAATAACAAAATTAATATTAATAAGATTATTATAAAGGATTTTTGTAAATAAATAATTATTATAATAATTATTATAAATATTAATATATTAAAAATCAATTAATTATTATTAATAAAATCAACTAAATCGATTTAAATTAGATCAGCTATTTTTATTATTTTTCCCTATATATTCTTGGTGTATTCTTATTTCAACCCCAGCTAATCATTGTGGTGTGATTATAAAGATGAATCCTTTTGGGATTAGAAACATCAACATGATTCTTATTACTGCGAGTAGATGAATTTAGAATATACGTACAAATGATAAACGAAAGCGTAAAACTAACTTGTCATTTTTAGTAATGCGAAGGGATGCGTGGAAAGATCTATACTAGATATGCAGAATAAATATTGAAAGAAGAACCTAATCACAGTTTTAGCAAGGAATGTCATGATAGTTATCTTATCACACATTTTTACTCATGATAGACTCAAATTTCACTTTAGGAGATATGATAGATATTTTAAAGCTAAGTTTATTATATCCGGGAGAGATCAGGAGGACTACTCTGTCTTATTAGCTGGGTGGATTAATCTCTCTGACTCATTTTAAATGATCAACTCCATTAATAATGATATCTGAAAAAAATTAATCTCGGTTATTTGCATAGCTACGAGAGAAGGACATGTGCCTCTCGTGAAATGCTAATGAAAAATCACATGATTAAATGGAACTGTACCACTGGTGATTTGGTGGGTGTCAGGCTCAGCTCCTTTTCGATTTCTCGGGCATGCATGTTACTCCCGAAATGGTAGTATCATCCATTCTTCTTGATGATTCGAAATGAATTCCTTAATCCAAGATGGCGTTCCTTGTGTCTACAGGGATCACTGCATCAAGCATGAGAAATCATTAAAACTATTTCATGGTTGGACGTAAGACAAAATATTATGAAATTTAGGTTAATAGATTCATGAACTTATATGGTAAGATGGTATCTAAAAGGACCTGCATCACCATCCTTGTCATTAAATATGGTATAGTTAGACGTAAGATGGAAGATGCAGTGATGATCTAGGATCTTGAGTTGAATGGTTTTTATCCAAGATAATTTCTCGAAGGACAATGTGATACGGTAGATTACTCAAATGATAGCAAGAAAAATGGAGCAAAATATTCTGGAGAAATGAAGATCTTGAAAAATCATGATGAAGAGTGCGGGTTGATACGAAGAAAAACAGCAAAAATCTCGAAGTCATTAATAGTGTGGGTTACTAACAAAATCAGCAGAGAAGGTTTCTCTTCTTTACTGCTCATGCGTTAGAGCTATTGGGACATCTTTGAAGTTTAAATAAAGCAGCAGGGGCAGATTGAAATTCTGTGATAAGTAAGTCAGAGTTTGGAGTATCAATTGTAGTGGATGACTTTGGATCTAGGATGTAGGTTCTTTCATCGAAGGCAACAAGGTTTAAAAAAGAAAATAATTTGGGAATAAGAAAATCCGGTGGGAGTGTTGGTATTTCTGAGAAAGATGGATTCTATTGAGATTAAAATTCGCTCTTGCTCTTATGTGATTCGAGAATCTTTTGGTAATGGCAAAGGAGCTATGTCGTGGAGTTGAAGCTAACTATGGAATAAAGGAGTGTTTGATACAACCGATATGCAGCCCCAAAGAACTGGGGAGCTGCGGTATGGGAGGCGTGTGACAGATGAAGTTAATAGTGCCATCTATTGTTGGTGAAATTGAAGTAATAGGCAAGTACAGGAGGATGATGTGGTAACTTGGGGTGGCAGTTGAAAAATGCGGTCGCAGTGTAGAGACGAGCTAAGGCAACCATTTCTACATGGCTTCTATCTGGCAATGGTAAAACAACGAAAAAGAAACATCTGGCACAGCAACAGTGTCTCATGTTGTTCAATGGCATCTGAACGTAAAGTGGTTTGTCTCTGGTGCAAGCAGTACAAAATTCTTCGCCAGGCCTTTGATTCTCGGTTGCCTCAAGAAATATTCTAGGTCATATCATTGCATTATTGAGTATGGAATTCAAGTTTTCCCCTAGTTGATGGCTTGTCGGAAATAATTTATACTATTTATATTGAGGAGGCAAAAATCCCTAAAATTAGTCTTAGCAAATGTCAGGTTATTTCTCTGGGAGTATAACCTGATAATGACAGAATTGTAGTCCTTAAAGTAGATAAAAGAGGAGCTATTGTAGTTGGATAAGGAGGATAAATAAAAATAGTAGCCTTAGTTTAATTTTACTTGTAGTAGTTATAAGCAAGCACGTCAATTTTGAAAGGACATAAAATAAATTGAAATGATTAAAATCACGGTATTGGTAATAGTTGAAAGTATCTATCGTCTTGTGAAATTACCCCAGAATTTATGGATTTTAAAATTCACAAAAGGATGGTGTACCCCTCAAACTTATGAATTGGCTAATTATGTTGCCAAAATTCTTAAACCCTTGGTTGAAACATACTTTTATAAAAGATTCCAATGATTTCATTAAGTTTATTAAAAATGAGACAATGGATGATAATGAAATTTGGTAAGATTCGACGTTGTCGTATTTGTTGGACATTGGTTTCAATGCTTCCCCTGTGTTTCTGACATGGACTAACCGCCTCGTGGATCTAACTCTCATGGTTATAGCGGAGACATAGCTGTGGGTTTGGTCAACGTATTCATTGATTGATAAGTGGTGTCAACCACAATGAGTCCAAGTGAAATAACCAATGTGGTATTTGGGGGGGGGATGTTGTTGGTTTTCCAATGCCTCCCATGTGTTTCGTGACATGGACTAACCGCCTCGTGGATCTAACTCCGGTGATTCTAGCGGTATAGCTACAGGTTTAATCTCTTGTGCATCATGATTCTTATTTATTTACAAAAATTCCTTAGATATGAGGTGTGATTACTGTCAGTCATGAAGTCCTAAATAACTAAGTTAACAAAAATGACACACATTTCTGTTTTGAGATTTTAAGAAGTTCTCAAGACAAGTTTTGATATTTAAATGGGTAACCCTATCATTAATATGTAAATAACACTGAATATTACTAGAAAAAAATTATAGTCTGTCCCTTAAAACAATTTAGTTGGAAAATTCTTGACTTTAGCATATAAAGTGAGTCATTGAAAGGAAAAACTGTGAGATATTTTTTTCCATCACACAAACTCAGATTCCAACATAAATTAAGTTTACTATGGAGGTTGAAGAAAGCAAAGGCATTCCATTTTTAGTTTTCTTATTTACGAAAGAAAGATGAAACATCAGTGGTATCTTGAAAAGCCTTCCCTGAATGTATCTTCATGTTGATTCGTACCATCCCACCCAACTCCAAAGTGCAGATTGTCAGCCCAATACCATTACTATTAGGGCCCTCGAGAATATCGGACGACAAATACATAATAATTAAAATGGGGCCATGACCTTTTGTATTTAAAGGATTTGGGTAAGATGGATATTAAGAATGTCGTAAAGTTAGAGTGTGGTTTCAAAGTAAGTTCTAAGTATCATTATGTAGTTTCTCATATATACATTTAAAGTTTCATGGATAAAATTATAAGGTTCTAAGGAAGGATATATTTAATTACAATTTTGCACTCTTAGATATTTTAAATTTAGCATAATTTAAAATGACGATTGTCCGCTATTCGATACATAGTCGTTACAAAATGATTCGAGCCTTGTAAGCAGGTAGTTTTCCGTGCCAGCGCAGGTCCATTGCCCTTAAAGTGTATATGAGCGCAGCACTTGCGTCCTTCCTAAATAGCGTCGCTCTTAAACGTTTTAAACCGTGCGCTTCAAACGAAATGTAGTCTGACGTTTTGAGCATTTTACCTCTTGGGCTTGTTGCCAAACTATCACAATTGGCGAAATGTAGTCAGAGCGTTTTGGGCGTGGCTCTTCAAACGCTTGTAAAAATGTCATAATTCAGAAGTGAAAATGTGGTTCTTGTTTTGAGCATTAAACTCTTAAACGTTTGTAAGCGCGCAGTGCAACAAAGTAATGACAAACGTTTTATACCTGCTCTTTGATGTTTTTTAAATATCACAGTTAGCCTTCACAAGCTGATCACTATCTGCAAACGTAATGGCGGGTTGATTTAAAAAAAAAAATGAAACTTTAAAAACGGAAATTTGATAAATCTCAAATGTATTTATAGTTATTTGAAGCGTTATTATTTATGATATTAATATAATAAACCACATGGCCTTCATTATAAAAAATCATTTTTTTTTCACAAGAGAAAAAACGTTATTTGAATATATTATATCAAGTAAAACGGTCTATGATCATTTTATTTTAGCGTAGGAAGATTGGAACTAAATATCCATCCGAAAAAGTGGGAAGTCCCACCCCGGTCGTATTGAAAAATACCCCCATGTCACATATAGGGACTTGATATAAAACCCGGTAACGGTCCACATGGAGATTATCGACAATCTGAGAAAGCATCCAAATATGCCCGAGGCATCTATAAGAAAGTGAAATAGCAGTATGTAGAATAGTAAAGCAACAGATAGAGTACCGACATCCATTTTTCCAAATACAAATTAAAGTACCCAAAATCCTTGAACAGAGAAAAACGCTAATCATGTGAGGAGTGTGATATGTCCAAAATATAAAAAGACCATCAGACCATATCAATAAACCAGCATCGCTAGTTTTGAAGGCAGAGTGATAAACATTAATCATTTCTTTTTCACAAGAGAAAAAACGTTGTTTTGAATATATTATATGAAGTAAAACAATCCATGAAGTCATTACATTTTCACATCTGAAGATTGGAACCCAAATATCCATCCAGAAAAGTGGAAGTCCCACCCCAGACAATGATAGAAAAATACCCCATGTCACATACAGGGACATGATATAAAACCCGGTAATGGTCCACATGGAGATTATCGACAAATCTGAGAAAGCATCCAAATATGCCCGAGGCATCTATAAGAAAGTGAAATAGCAGTATGTAGAATAGTAAAGCAACAGATAGAGTACCAACGTCCATTGTTCCAAATACAAATTAAAGTACCCAAAATCCTTGAACAGAGAAAAACGATAATCATGTGAGGAGTGTGATATGTCCAAAATATAAAAAGACCATCAGACCATATCAATAAACCAGCAACATAGACAAGCATCGCTAGTTTTGAAGGTAGAATGATAAACATTAATCATTTTTTTTTCAGAAGAGAAAAAACGCTATTTTGAATATATTATATAAAGTAAAACAGTCCATGAAGTCATTACATTTTCACATCTGAAGATTGGAACCCAAATATCCATCCAGAAAAGTGGAAGTCCCACCCGAGACAATGATAGAAAAATACCCCATGTCACATACAGGGACATGATATAAAACCCAGTAACGGTCCACATGGAGATTATCGACAAATCTAAGAAAGCATCCAAATATGCCCAAGGCATCTATAAGAAAGTGAAAAAGAAATATGTAGAATAGTAAAGCAATCGATAGAGTACCGACATCCATTGTTCCAAATACAAATTAAAGTACCCAAAATCCTTGAAGAGAGAAAAACACTAATCATGTGAGGATTGTGATAACCATCTGCAGAAACCCAGGCTCGCTTGTAAGATCAGACTCACTTGATTCCAAAATTGGTAACCATCTGTTGCATCCGAGATGTAAGGTTCAGGCTCGCTTGTTTCGATTAGTAGCGTGCTACAACATCCACCCTGTTCATAGCAAAAAGGTTCCTATAGATATACAGAGAAAGAGTATAATACATAGACCATATAAACATGGCTCTGTATTTCAAAAAATAGGTTTAAAATAGAAACAGGGCAACATTTTTTTTTCTAAGTAAATTTAATCTATTAACAGTGGGAATAAAATTACATCGAAGTCAAAATCATTGCCCAGACTCATGGAAAATTTGTCATCAAAAAATCAAAAAATTAAGAAGACTGCCCTCATACGGCGAAACCAGTCTTGAACGTTTAATTTATAGAATTCAAAAATATTACAAAGTTCCAGCACAGTAAAATAATCTAAAAGCAACCCAATTAAGTGGGCCAAGAAGCAAGAAAAAAAAATTAACCAAACTACTCCTCCGGCTCCTCGACGATTCGGCACCATCCTTTGGAAGGTCCAGGATCACTAGGTGCTACCTCCACATTCATGCCACGGCTCCCCTCCTAAAGGCCCGAATGCTGGTCGGATTTTTCCAAGCTTAGACCCACTGGATGGGTGCATTCTTCCTCCGTTTGGGCCTCCTCACAGAAAACCACAGTGACTGAAGCTGTAATTCATGGGTGGTTGAGAGAGCAATTGAAGGAAAATTGCGCAGTGCGCGTCGTGGGAGAAGGTGAACTAGTGGTGGGGAAACGAGGAGCAGGGGAATCCATATGGTGGCCAGATACTACAACCCGACCCCGCCCACTCCTAGTATTTGGATAGCGACCTGCATAATAATCACTAGACTGGATGGAAGACAACTCAGTTGAGGGGCTGGAGGGAGCGCGCAGGAGTTGACCTCTAGTGCTCCCCCTACGGCAACGCATCCTTTGACGCACGCGAGGCATGGGTGAAGTCTCACTAGTAGTGGGAACAAGAGGAGACAGAGAAGTAGAATTCCAAGAAACAGAGGAAGACAGACAAGGACCAGACTGAGAGAAATGAGGATATGCAGCAAGGTCTACGCAGCAGTTCAGCTGGCCACTTCTCCTTCTCGTCACAGTGAGCAGGCAGTGTAACCCAGCAACCGACTCGTCTGAAAAACCATAGCGAAATGCAATTTTATCGACTTGACTGCAATGCAATCGAATGACGCCCGTCGTAATTAATCTCTGATCATTAATGAGAGCTGAAGGCTGGATCATATTGGAGCATGCGGAATCGCTCACAGGAGTGGAGGTCCGATCTTGAACAGTGTTAAAACTTAATGTGATTAGATGTGAAAAACTTGGAACTTAATTGAACAACGTTAAAACTTAATGCGATTGATATGAAATCGCCACATCCATGTCCCATCGACTTAAACGCCATCGAATGCACCCGCAGCCGGGAGCAGGGCTAGTTCTGATTGAGGACACGTGGCAGAAATTGGTTGGAGCAGATCTTTGTTTGGGCCACTCGCACAGTGGAAATCAGGACCCGAAAAAGATTAGGGCGAATTTGATAAGAAAGTCACGTCACAACTCTTCCTCTGTATGCCAGCCCAACTTCGGACCTGAAAAAGATTAGGGCGGAATTCATTTGGTTTTCGCGTCACAAAATTGGCTGACGTCAGCAGGCTATTTTGGAATGCGAATTTGGTTTGAATTATGGTTTATCACCATTTGAAGTCTGGCGGGCTCAACTTAAGAACAATTTTGTTTGATCCCATCTTATAAAATTTGTGTTGGTTTTCTTTGATAATACACATATTTATAATAAATCATGGGAATACCACACTAGTAAACATGTGGAAAAGTTATATAAATTATTGAGAACAATCATTTTTATGTAAAAATATCCAAATGTGCTTTCGGGAAATAAGAATTTGAGTATTTGGTTCATATTGTTTTAAAGGAAGGAGTGAAGTTGGAGCCTCAAAAGATGCAAGCTATTACAAAATGACCTATTCCTAAGAAAATCGAGGTTCTTAGAAGATTTTTTAGACTTACATGATATTATTGATCATTTGTTAAGAATTATGCATGCATTTCAAGTCCACTCACATATCTCTTGAAGAAAATATCATTTATATGGAATGATGAAGCTACTTTGGCATTCTCTCTTTTAATGGATGCCATGTCTTCTACACCAACATCGGTTGCACCTAATTTTGGTAAAACATTCATAGTAGAGTGTGAGGCACTAGGACAAGGAATTTACGTAACATTAACACATTAAGGGATATCATTGGCTTTTAAAAGCAAGGAATTCAAAGAAAATATTTGGTGAAATCTACGTATGAAAATAAATGGAAGCAATATTACATGCAATAAAAAATGGGGATAGTATATCATTGGGAGGTACTTTAAAGTCAAGATATACCATGATAGCATAAAGTATTTTTTGAAGCTATGGATTTCATTGGAATATTAACAAAAATGAGGAGAAAAAATGAAAAGTTTTAATTTTGAGATAATCTGCAAAAAGGGTAAGGAAAATTTAGTACATGATGCTCTTTCTAAAATAGAAGAGGCCTAAAATTTATATCCAATTACATTTTCTATTTCTAGGTGGCTAGAAGAAGCTTGCCATAATGGAAAAATGACAATAGTACTAAACAAAAACTAAAATTTATAAAGGATGGGATGAACTCTATGGAGCATTGGGAGTGAAAGAGAGATATACTTTGGTGCAAATGTACAATATTTTTATGCACGCAAGCATATTTGAATAAACAAATATTAAGGGAGTCCCATGTCTCCTTGATGGTAGGACGCAGGGTTCCTTAAAACATCTCAAAGGATCAAAAAATATATTTTTGGAAGGAATGAAGAAAGATATTCAAAATTTTTTAAGAGAAGGTCAGGTTTGCATAATAAATAAAAGAGAGATAGTAAAATCTCTAGGGTTACTTCAACCATTCCACATACATATTCAAAGACTAGAAGATATATCAATAGACTTTATTACGGGGTTACTGAAATATAAAGGTAAGTATTACATTTTTGTGGTCATTTATATAGACAAATTTTGTAGATTTTTTTTGTAGAGCTCAAAGTACATAAACAACAAGCCAAGTGGCAGAAGTGTCCGTGAAAGAAATTCATAATCTTCATGGTTTTCCTAAAGTAATAGTAACAAGAAACTTTTGGAAATAATTATTTAATATGAGTGGAGAAACACTAGCTTCCATGAGTTCTACATATCAAACAGAATCAAATGGTCAAAAAAAAAATAGTTAACAAATGTTTTTAAGGTTATCTATAATGTTACTCTTTAGAAAATCAATCTTAATGGATGAAGTGGGTTCCTCAAGGAAGAATGGTAATATGATACTATCATACTACCTATCACACATCTACTAAAATTTCCCCATTTAAGGCCCTTTATGGATATCCAACTCCTAGTATCTCATACATTTTGCAAGATAAGTCCAAAGTATAGGATACAGAGTCACATATGGAAAATAATAAAGAAACTTTGAAAATTATTATGGAAAACCTTCAAATGTCATGAAACATGATAAAACAACAAGGGGAACAACATTGAAGTGAAAGATAATTTGAGGAGGGTAATTGGGTATTTTTTAGATTATAGCATTATAAGCAATCTTCATTAAAGAAAAAGAAGAATAAAGAATTAGCTCAAATATGCAATGTGGAAAAAGTAGAAGTTGGGAGTTTTTTGAAAAAGACGGCAAAAAGTTGGCAAAACTAAAAAAATACAAAAATATTCATTTTTGGAAAAAATTCTGATTTTTTCAAAAAAAATTAAAAAATTATTAAAGAAACTACCTCACTCAAGATTTTTTCGAAAAATTCGGCAAAAAGTCGGGACGTCAAGAATAAAATCGCGACTTTTTCAAGGATGAAAAAGTCGGCAAAAAGTCGGCCAATAAAGTTGGCTCCGGGAAAAATTCGGGATTTTTTCAAAAAGTCAGGACTTTTTGCCAACTTTTTCCACACTGCAAAACTGTTATGGCCCTAAATAATTATTCATAGGATTGCACAAGTGGTATAGAAGTTATATTTTCCTTATTCTTTCATTCATAAGGTTTTTAATGTATCATGCCTAAAAAAGGTTTTGGGAAAAAATATGCCAATGTAAATAGAACTTCCAAAATTAGATGAAGAATGAAAGTTGATTCTTGAACCACAAAAAGTTACAGATAAACATTCTGTATCTCTTTGACATATAGCCATTATGAAGTACCTAATCGACTGGAATAATATTCCTCTAGAAGAAGGTACATGGTAAAATGATCAATTCCTGATGAAATACCCATGGCTAAAGGGTTCGTTTGAAGTTTTGACAAAGGTTTTGTTATATGTTTTATATAACGCGCGGAAGAATAGTTTTATTGTTTGTTAAGGTCCCACACAGTGATCAAATTTGAAGGGCAGGCCCGAATTTCAATTAGAAGGGAATATATCTATGTCGCCCTTCCATAATGAAAAGCTTTAAATTTTTTTTTTTTCAATTGACCACAATAAATTATTTTTACATTTCATTTTCAGAAAGACAAAACCATCAATCTTTATATTAATAAAATACTGTTACATATACAACAATGAAGAAGGATCCATCTTTCATTGCTTAAATATCTCATTGGCAATGTCAACATAAGTCTTGAAGACACTATTATAAGAGTTTGGATACATACCACTGGGATATAGGAGATTCTTATGTGTCAGATTGTGTAATGCAATTTTGACTTTGTCTCACAAGGAGCAACAACATGGAGGTTTGGATTTTTCTTATAGAACTTTTTTGTTATTATTTGAAACGTTGTTTATATTTATGAATACAACAATGAAATTATGAGCATGGTGGACAATTAGTCAAGCTCATGATGCCAAACCATGATGATGTAAGTTTGGAATTTAACATTTTTAAATGTTAAAGACAAATAGTCAAAATCACTGACAACTTAGTATGCCATAATTAATATTCATTCCCTGTTCACTTTTGTTAATAGGTTTATGTCACACGATGATGCAGGAGCATTAGGCACTAGCCAGCAATGTAGGAGGTTTTGTCCACATGTTGTGGCTAGGAGGGTTCGAAAACATTTGAGTTGTAACAGCTAGGTGTCAATACCTCAGCTGACTGTATTACTTAGACTAGTTAGAGTTGTAGGAGTCGAACAATTTCAATTAGTTGAATTATTATAATTAGACCTTTTGATTTCTAGAATGGTCCTCTCAGAGGAACCAAAGAGCCATATGTTATGTATATAAATTTTAATTCCTCAGATGAATAAAAGTAGAGAGGGAAGAGGAAAGTAGAGAGGGGATTTCTGCAATAAACCTCTGTGTGTGAACAATTGTTTCCGGTTAAATGATTTCCAAGCTTAGTTTCCATTGAATTATCTCGAACTGCTAATTTTGAAGAATTGTTTAACTGTGAGGCGATTGGGTACTGATAATTCCATTCTTCTGTCTTTGAATTCCTGTAAATTGTTAGATAACCCTGTGAACTCACCCTACCCAAAGGCGAGGTCTACGTAGAAAACCAGGGTCATGAACACTTTTCAAATATAAAAATACAGCTTAATAAAGAGACAAAATTGTTGTACTTTCGGAACCTGACCCGAGGATTGGACATGAGTTAAAAAAAAAAAGGATAGCGGAACTAGACTCGCACCCGTGGTCAAGCCCTATACAAAAACCACGAGCGGAATCACAAAAGCGGGTTGCCCATGTCGCACTGCTTTTGCGAAGTAGGCGGTATTTCCTATTCACGAGCGATTCCATAGGGACTGTGACACGTGGCGAAGTGACCCCCGGAAAAACACCGTTTAACCCGCGCCATCGAACGTTAAAGCCCGACGTCGGAAGCCGAGCGAAATTTCCAAGAGTCGTTGATTTGGAGAAGGGCCATCAGATGGTGGTCGCACGTTGAACTTGCCCAGAGGTTAACTAAGGTGTGCGGAGGATAGCCAGGTACGATACAAGTGTTTGATTGGTTATTGATATATATAGGTGGGGCTGAAGTATAATGAAATTTTTTAATCAAACGATTGGCGGATAATTAGCATAAGTCTGGAGCGTGATTGTTGTAAGGCTGGGTGGTGAAATATAGAGCCGAAAGTTCATTACAAGTTATTTATTTAAAAAGAAACGTGGAGTATAAATACAAAGTGTTGAAATTTAAACATTGGTTATAATGCTTGGAGATAATATAAAGTCGGGAATATAAATTAAAGTCCAACCATTGTGGATAATATTTATTTATCAAATTCTACGAATTTGATAAATAAACCCGAAGAAAGAAGAAGTCAATTAAGACTCAGGCTGGAGGAAAAGAACGGGGTAAACCAAGGGAAAATGCTGACAGAGCGATTGTAGACACACCAACTCTCCTTGGGGGTCCAATTTCAGTTTTGTTGGGTCACACGATGATCTCTCTTCTCTGGCATTTACTTGTATTGAAGATCACTATTCTAGGAATAAGGAGTTATTTTCTCCAAAAATAACCCTAGCCAAATATTGACAATGCATCAAGGATATCTTTCTATGCTTCATAAGTACATATGTTCTACTTATAAATCATGTCTTGGAAGTGGTTGTTTTTCTTGAAATTATTCACCAGTTGGTTTCATACCAAAGTCTTTTTCACATTTTCAGCATCCAATACATGAAAAAGATAATGGTTTAAAACAACATAAATATTTGAAATTTTGCAAGAATTGTCTGGCACACTTTGAATATGAATTTTGAAGTCAAGTGCATGATGTTATATAGGATAAAGTGTCATTTTGAATACCAAATGTTTCACAAGAAACTTCTCAACATGCTACCCTGCAGTAAGGATTAAATGACAATATTGCATCAACTATTTCCATAATAAAAGTGCACCTCGGCCATAAGACTAAAAAAATACAAATGTTGTAGATCTAACAAGACCACACAATCAAATGTATTCCACAAGTCCAATAATGTATGAAAAATGAAAAGGAGTTTGCAACCAAAAATACCTTAGGCAACTAATTCAATTAGATACACCAAACCATCAACAAAAAGGAAAACCAGCCTACTTGGCCCCAATATTTTCAACTTGGTCCTCTAATTCAACCAATAAAAAGGCCAAAACCATAGCATTGAGATACATTTCATTACACTGTCAATAACAATAAAATTTGACTCAGCCATAACCCTTTCCTTTTATTGTTGTGAAAATCTTTATGCATTACTCTAATGTGGCTAGTCCATAGGCCAAGTAGACCACTAGGTAACAAATATGTTTCCTTTCACCTTTTAGTTTTCAAATTATGCCTACCGAATCTAAGACATTTAAGAGGGGGAACTAATACAACGTTAAAAAGAAAACTAAAGAACACATCTACAAATTACCTCCTTAGCTACTTTCACACCATCATTAACTATTTTCGGAGAACCATGCTTGCTCTCCAAGACAACATTTTTCCCTTCGCCCCAAGGGTGACTCCAACAAGATCAACAAGTTTGTTCACACCGCCTGCAAGACAAATTGACAATGCTTTCAGTAAGTGTGCAATTGAATGCCAGACCATATGCCAAAACAAACCTCCATGAAAAATTAAAATAAAAGATTAAAATTGAATATAAGTGGACAAGGAAAGATCCACCACAGTGAAGTTTCATGTGCAGGTGACCTTCCTTTAAACATAATTTTCTCTCTGACCTGCAATTTTTTTGTCATTGAGCCATCCTTGTTGAAGTACAACTCTTTTTCCATAGCTCTTGTATTAACTACCTTCTCTCTATCGCGTAATCTCAGAGTCCCTCTTCTGCTTGAGCGATTAAAGGAAATGGGTGAAAAAACTTAAAGAGAAGACAATTGTCTGCCATACTTATCAAACATTTCACCCAACTTCTTCCCCTTTCCATTATTACCCAATGAGGTAGATGTGGCGATTGTTGTGATACTACCCAAAGCATAGGCCATCTTCTCTTATGCTGAATATAGAATTACAAGATCTTCATATTATTATGAACCTTAAAAAACATGACTCCCATTGCTAAAAACAACTTTTAAGTTGTAACAGGAAAACTAAACAACTATCGCAAATTTTGGCAACTTCTGGAGCATTAAGAGAGAAAAAACCAAAGAGAAATACAACCACAATCCTCATTTTAATGAGACTGGACTATATATTTGCATTAAGATAATAGAAAGAAATCACGACTATATTAAGGCCAGCAAAAAACAATCTTTAACCAGTGTCTCTCGCGGCCTTCAGGTTGCCATGCTAGAGGTTACATATTTTTAATTTAAATTCTTGACCTCTTGTTCCCATCTATGAATGCATCCAATGGGATATCTACATCAAATTCTCCTTTATATCCCCAAAAACAAATTCCCTACTACAAGAGCACAAGTATTGATGGATCACCCCACACCATCCCACCCACTAGAAACGGTGAAAAAGGAAACCCGAGAAAACTTCTGAAATATCTCAAGATGACTATATGGGTGGTTCTTATGAATCGACCAACCATTCAGAACATGCTCATCAATCCAAACCATGAGTATTATGTGACAATATTCAAGCAGGCACTGAATCGGATTTCTGAAGCTATGTTAGAGAAACCCTAAACTCTCACTGAAAATAGGTGAAATGTGGCACCACTCAGAGATTGACATGTGCCAATTGGTACAAGTGGTAGAAAATTGGCATGCTCAAACAACAAGGTGGTGCAGGAATGACATGAGGGAGAAAATATCAGAAAAGCCCCAAATATGGGGAACTAAAGCTCATCACCAACCTGAGATTGACAACTTTACATGATGTAACCTATGAAATCATAAATGGAGAAATCATAGTAACAATAAAATAACCTATGTAACAATAAAGTCAGATTCATCCTGGGAGTTGTAATGGGAGAAATCATAGTGAACAACAGGAAACATGCAGAGTTGCTTACAATCAAATAGATGAAAAAACACATACAAAAAACCTAGATAATAATCATGAGCAAGCTTAATATTGAATTATGAACTGTAAAGGAACTTACAAAATGTGACATTACGAACCTAGTCAAGCACACAAGTAAAAATATCCTGGACATGACCCTGGTTGACAAGTTGTATTGCTCATGATGCAAGAGGATTTGTACCTGCACTGCCAAGTCAATCAAAATCCATCATTATCTATACAATAAATACAAGTAATTGATGTAGTATTTTTTACTCTAAGATGCATTCTTATGATAATGTTAGAACATATGTTGAAAATGTAAAAACATACTTGAATAAGCTCCTCTTCGTTTCAAGAACAATTTATTGGAGTCACATGAACTTGGAACAAGCCTTCCACGATCTGAAAGAGTAGCAACTAAGTCAACAATGACTTTTTTGTTGCTACGCTGGATCAATGGAGGTTTGCTCCAAGATTAAATCACTCTAATAAATTATTCTCTACTAAACAGAGCCAACCACGTGAATGTGGAAGCTCTTATGTCCCCTCCCCCCCCTCCTCACATCACTCTCAATTCCCCAATACCCAATCTATATTTCATTTTTTACTTTCATGAGCATAAAAAAAAATATTCAATAACTAATAAAAAAACAATTCAACAAAAAGTACGCAAGGAAACATTGCAATTAATGCTTGACATAAAAATAGTATGATAAATGAGTTTTTTATATAACACAAAAAATGTTCCAAGTATGGTAACGTTTGTCTTATAATAATACAATATTTTACATTATCAAATTTTCTTTTTCTTCTTCCTATTTCTAAAGCTCCTAATTACATCATCAATATCATCGTGCTCTGCTCCTGTTTCGTGCCTTTCGACCTGCACTGCTGACCTAGTTGCGTAGTCACGATGTATGGTCTCATCCAGTGACGGGGCATCGCCTACAAAAACAGATAATATTAAATTTTAATTGTCAGTTTTTAAATATCATTGAACTAGTTTGGTAATATTAATAAAAAAAATTGCAATGAGATTATTTACCTGGTGCACCAGTTGTCGTCGCTGACCTAGTTGCATTGTCACGATGTCTGGTCTCATCCGGTGACGGGGCATCGCCTCCAAAAACAGATAATATTAAATTTTAATTATCAGTTTTTAAATATCATTGAACTAGTTCGGTAATATTAATAAAAAAAATTGCAATGAGATTATTTACCTGGTGCACCAGTTGTCGACACTGACCTAGTTGCGTAGTCACGATGTCTGGTCTCATCCAGTGACGGGGCATCGCCTACAAAAGCAGATAATATTAAATTTTAATTGTCAGTTTTTAAATATCATTGAACTAGTTCGGTAATATTAATAAAAAAAATTGCAATGAGATTATTTACCTGGTGCACCAGTTGTCGCCGTTGGGACTGTTGCCCTATCTTCCTCTCTGGTGGTAAGATCCTCAAGGGAAACATTCTCTGTCATTTAAAAAAAAAATGTTATAAGGACAACCATCAAGGTATAATTAGAAAAAATTATAAGTGGAAATTAATTACCGTCACGGCCCTCACTGATAGTAGCATTTTCGGCCTGGTCCCCACTACAATGATCAGGTTGCACGTGAGGATCATCTACATTTGGCTCTAAAATTGGGTTATTTGCCTCATCAGTAGTGCTGCTCCCCTGATTTAAACAAAGTTGTTAGACATTAAATTTATGGATGACAACAAACATATTGAAAGGTTAATGTTTTACCTCATCAGGCATTCTAGATCTTGGGACCTTCCCCAAGCTTTTGCAACGTTCAACTACAGCTTGATAGCTGAAATGGAAAGCGATATTTTTATCTTCCTCTGTAGTTCTGTTCTGAAGTCATCACCCTACATTACATATGATTGTGTATTTTTAATTGTTGGCAATATGATGCAGAGTGTTGTCCTTGATGGCAACCCACTGAATGAAGATGAAGACATGAGATTGTTGACATGTGTTGTCCTTGATGGAAATCCACCTGATGAAGTTATTATTGACTTGATGGACTTGGTAAATGATGTAAATCTGATGTGATATGATGTTTGTTGGCAATATGATGCTGAGTGTTGTCCTTGATGACAACCCGCTTAATAGAGTGATGTCCTTGAATGGCAACCTACCTGATGAAGAATGATGTAAATCTGATGTATCTACATGTATCTACAATGAGTGCAGAAGTTAATGAAGAAAGGAATTCAATATGTGCTAGATCTATGATGAAAAGAGTATGTCTCAAGGCATACGCGGATTTGTCTAGTAGAAGTCACGTATGCACGCGGGAAATAACGTGCCAAGTCGCGTATGGGAAAAAAGCGCTCATAAATTGCAAAACCTGGGGTAACCACCATGGTATTGACCCATTGTATTGAGTAATGATTCGTCTAAATGACCCCGTCCAGGAATACCATCGGAAGTAATGTGGTTTTGGCTCATGGTATTGGAAAAGGGTAAACCTATATAAGGAGAAGAAATTCATTGCGCAAATCATGAGTGTGGGTGCAAGATGTCTGAGCTTGAATGAATACTTCTCTCTGAAGTATATCTGAATGGAAAGGGTTATAGTTGAATGATAGATCTGAATTCATGATGCTCCAATGAATAAAATGATGAAGAAAGGTATCTAGATCTGAAATGTATTTGTATTTGCTAGATCTGTTTCTGGAATGATTAGATCTGAGATGAGGCGAACATCTGTCTGAAGTAAAGGGTAAAATCTGAGTGATGTATCTGTTCTGAAGAATTGCAATGACCTAAATGTCTGAAGAACTATACGCTAGTTCGCCGCAGAAGAAGCGCGTATATACGCGGCTTCACTGAAGATAAAGCGTGTATGCGCATTGAAATTAGCTCTGTAATATGTGCAGATGTATACGCGGGTTTATGTGATTGGAAGCGCGTATATACACGGTATCAGTAAAAGAAAAGCGTGTATGCAAAACTAGGGTTTGCTGAAGTATGAGTATGAAATGTATAATCTGTTCTGCTATGTTACTGCTATCTGTCTGGGTTGTCTGAATTGATAAGTTTCAGTTTGATGTATGATTGAGCTTAAATGTATGGAGTGGGTCCAGTCTGAAAATATGATGAAACGTGGTCTGCAAGTGGTGTCCTAAAGGAAGCTTTGGATCCAGTTAACGAAAAGGGTGATGAAACGTGGTCCATGGTGGTGCTGAGGTTGTAGCCTTCAGGATCGGGGAGTTGTAGCTCCCTTCAATTGAGGCTAATGCTTGAATCGGGGTCGGAGCTCCCGCGGGGGTGGTAAACGAGAACGGGGGTCGTAGCTCCCCTTCCGGAAGTGGTAAACGAGAGCGAGGGGGTCGTAGCTCCCCTTCCCGGAAGAGGCAGTAAGCATGACTGGCAGTGGGTTCCTGCATGCTGGTAGGAGTCTGCACCAGCACATATGTTGTAAGATGTTTTCTCTATAATAAAATATTGAAGGCTGAGCAACTGTAGCGGTGGTTTTCTTCCGACTTGGGTTTCCACCTAAAATCCTGGTGTTCATGTGTGATGCTTATGTGTGATGGTTTATATTGTTCTTACTGCACATGTTTACTGTTTGTTGAACATCTAATGAATGAATGATGGAATGATATAAGTGAATAATTAATGGCATAATTGGATCTCTGTGTATACGCAAGTTTTATGAAGGATATACGCGTGTATACGCTAGTTGGCTTCAACGAAGTAGCGTATGGGTTTTAGTGAATGGAAAAGTAAAAAGTTTTCAGTTTGCCCTAAATACTGATTCACCCCCCCCCCCTCTCAGTATTTTTCCCAACATTAATCATATTTGATATGATTACAAAAACATTGGAATGCGATACAATTAATTATAAGATGTTTAGCTACTTAATTACAATTCTTGCAGCTAATTTCAAGTAGCCGCCCTGGCCTAGCTTGTGATGGCCCTTTTTTTCAATCCTAGCTTTGGTTGCCTTTGAGGTGTCAGGCAACCTAGCATCAAAAGATTAAAGTCAGATATGACGTAGCACACTTTTATTTTAGACATAGAGAAAATTAAAGCTATTGAATTAAAGTTGTAATTTACCTTACGGGTCCAGTTGGTATTTTTCCTTCTTTCTTTGCCCTTTTCTCTTTTCCGTCATGGATGAGTGCTCTCCACTCACTCTCTGGAACTGTGAGAGGACGCTCATATCTAGGGTTAAATTGCAATTGCGTCCTGTAGGTGTCCCTGGTATATTTCAAATATTTGCCGGCAACCCGAGCCACCGCTGTTCTGTCAAATATGCCGACCCCAAAAAGGGTTTCTAGATAATCTAGAAGTTCTTTTTCAGGTTGGAACTCTGGGAATTCCACCCTGTGCGTATGGTTGGGCCAAAAATTACCAACGCATGGCTCTCCAGATACCTGTAGAACTCATTGTTTCCTACACAGAAAAAAAAGATATTATCATTAATTTAAAAATAAAAATCATGATAAATATGTTTTAGATAGAGTACATGAAATAGTTAAAATATTAAAATTTACTTGGGAGTTGTACGTGCCTTATAGGGAAACCTTCATCGTTCACCAACAATGTGCCATTAATGGTCCCTGTGGAGCTGACATGTGTAGCTCCAGGAAACACAATAATGTAGTTGGCTATATCAGCCTCATCATTGCCAACACGTTCAACGGTTGGCTGGGTGTCTTCTTGGGCAGGGTGTGTTTCTTGGCTGGCACCTAAAGGAGTAGAAGGTGTATGAGAGGGTTGCTAGGAAATCTCTTGCCCTTGTGTCCCACTACCACCAACACCGAGTTCAGCAAGTGCCAGAAAACGCTACATACAAAAGAAATTTTTGTTAGTTTAGTCAATGTAAAAATTAAAAATGAAACTATCCCAATTCATCTCATGTAGAACAAAAAAAATATCCTTTTGAATTTTTATTATTACCTGATATGTTTCTAGCTGGTTCATAAGTTATTTTATGCTCTCTTTTGTTTCATGTGTTTGAGGCGCGTCTATCAAAGTGCTAAATTCCGACCTTGCTTCTCATGCCCTTTTTCGCAACAAGAGCGCTGGAGATAGGGATGAAAAAATCTCTTCCTCATAGAGGGAATCATCAGGCGTATCATGGCTAGGTGTCTGCATATTTGAACAAAATTAATATTATTTAAATTATGTAAATAACTAAAATATCTAAAGATAGAGCAATGCTGGCACTTTACATGTTCTTCTGCTGGCCTCTTTCCACGATCATCCCGTCTCAGGGTTGTTCCTGCACTGCCCTGATCAGTCTGCCACATTGCAATAAAATTATAAATGTAAAAACTTGAAAACAATATATAACTTGAAAACACAAAATGAAAACTGAAATAATTTCTAATAAGACACCGGAAGACAGAGTTAGAGTTTCAAATATCCCTTGCATTGAATTCAGTCCTGGAAACATGTCATTGCACATTAAGGCACCCAAACAAGAGACGAGTTGACAATGAAGACCTTATTGAATATATTGTTGGAGCAACTTCTAGTAAACTTGTTGTGAAGACATTGAGGACATTTTTGGAGCAACATTGTTGAAGCTGATGGTATAACATTGTTGGAGACGATCTTGAAGGGCCTTGAAGTGAAGCTTTTGGAGCAACTATTAAAAAATCCTTAGAGCATTTAAGTAAGGCACTTTCTATCTTCCATCACCTTTTTCCTTTCAATATCATTTAAATGATTTTGTTGATATTTAATGTTTGAAATCACGTTATAATTCCTTGATTATATGTGTTTGGGGACTTTCCCTTTGAAATTACCCAAAAATATCTTGGCAATTTTATCTTCAGGATGCATGTCTGACCCTATTGTTCAATATTTTAATTGATAGTAGTAAACATAGAGAGTTAGGGGGCTCTTGTCATAGCCTTTGGTTGGGCCATTAGATCCCTAAAATCTACTAGGGAGAACCCCCCTTGAGTTGGAGGAGAGGTAGCCCGAAGTGAAAAGAGGTTGGTGAGGTGACAATGGGGCTATTGAACTACACATGGTATCACACTTTAGCTTTAGGAATTTATCTTGAGAAGTGCGAGATTTTTCTATATCAATTCTCAAATTTTTTACAACACTATTGTTAAGAACTAATAAGAAGCGATGTTGAGGGGTTTTTGGGTATAAGAAACAATACCATTTAAAAACTATGGTTCTCAGTCCTTGGCATTCCTTCACCTGGGCCTAGGGGCACACAAGAATAATTTCACACTAAACCATGCAAACTTAAAAGTAACTTAATAGATCCATAAAGTAATAATAATCATAATTCCTAATTTCCTATTGTACGATATAATGCAAATCATTCAAACGTGAAGCAATGAAGACATACAATGTCTGAATTTCAAGATTGATGAACCAATACAGGAAGTTAGAAACTAAAACTTTGATTCAATACTCTGTGTCCTAACTCCAGGAAGGAATCTAGTTTGTACTACAGAACATGCATCGTGTATTATCAATTCTTAATTGACAACAACTAAAAGTCATCTACCTCATCAATTCCTTCCCATTTTGTGTTTTTATGTTATATTCCTTATAAAAGTGTAAAATTTCTCTCAAAGTAAGAAACCACTGAATAAAATAAAAAATAGTTGAGATATGATTGAGAAATGGTAATTTATTTCTTGAAAGGTTCTTCACAATTTCTTTGGTTGTTTTTCATCTCAAGAAACAAGAAATGACCTAAGAAACTATCGTGATGTAATATAAGAAAAAACACGGTGCAATGGCCATTTTCAAAGCCAAATGATGTCCATTGAGGACATGGCCTTTATTTGGTTCCTGTTTCATAGGAGTTTCGGGTAGAAATGGATCTTTGTTGTACCATTTCCAGTAGTAAAAAGGGAAAACCTTCTTTTTCCATGGGAAATAATTTACCTTTCCTTTTTCAAGATAATCTAAATCACAAAAAATATGAACTATACTACAAACATTCTTGGATAATGTGAAAGTGGAAAAGGAATACCCTACGCAAGTGATGCACACATGTACATTTGAAAACTAATAGATTTTTGTAGTTGAAATGCAATGCTTGTTTTCATTTAAATGTAGGGTTTTTAAAGTAGGGAGAAATAATGGCTGCCAATTTAATAAGCGTTTCTTTGGGAAAAATTTAAATCATGTATTGGGTGATGAAGATAATAGAGGGTATTGAATCTTGATTCTTGACATCAAGAGAGAACCCTATAGCCTAACACAATCCAATGGAATTGACCAAAAAAACCAAAATAGAGTCAACCCTACTATAGGAGGAAGGGCCTGCAGTAAGAACTTACCATTTTGCAAGAGCTGAGGGCGAATGTTGTTCTGCAAGAGCTGAGGGCGAATGCTGTTCTGCAAGAGCTGAGGGCGAATGTAGGGCGAATGTTGTTCTGCAAGAGCTTAGGGCGAATGCTGTTCTGCAAGAGCTCAGGGCGAATGCTGAGGGCGAATGTTGTTCTGCAAGAGCTGAGGGCGAATGTTGTTCTGCAAGAGCGGAGGGCGAATGCACGCATGATATCAGACGTTAATGTAGCACACATGTACATTTGAACACTAATAGATTTTTGTAGTTGAAATGCAATTCTTGTTTTCATTTAAATGTAGGGTTTTTAAAGCAGGGAGAAATAATGGCTGCCAAATTAATAAGCGTTTCTTTGGGAAAAAATTAAAATCTTGTATTGGGTGATGAAGATAATAGAGGGTATTGAATCTTGATTCTTGACATCTAGAGAGAACCCTACAGCCTAACACAATCCAATGGAATTGACCAAAAAAACCCTAATAGAGTCAACCCTACTATAGGAGGAAGGGCATGCAGTAAGAACTTACCATTTTTCAAGAGCTGAGGGCGAACGCTGAGGGCGAATGCTGAGGGAAAATTCTGTTCTGCAAGAGCTGAGGGCGAATGCTGTTCTACAAGAGTGGAGGGCGAATGCATGCGTGATATCAGACGTTAATGTATCTATTGCGATGGATACGAAACAATAAAATCATTTTTTTGTAGCGCGCATATAAGTTTCGTATTTTTATGTAGCGCGCATATAAGTGTCGTTATATCGACAGCGGAAAATGCATCACTATTGCGACGGGTTCATCCAAACATCGCAATTGTGACACTTAGACATTGTGTCACACTTGCGACGTTTGGAGGCAGTCATCGCAATAGCGACACTTTGGGCCATATTGTCGCAATTGCGACGTCTTCCTCCAAACATCGCAATTGCGACACTTTTCTGAGTGTCGGTATTGCGACACTTTTCTATAAATGTTGGTATAGTGACGGTTTCGGGCGGGATGGAAAAAATTTGGGGAAATTTCTGACATTTGGTCAAAAGCATCGGAACCAAGTGTCGGAATTTCCCCCAAATGTAGTAGTGTCATGAGCCACCTTTCTTAGGGGACAGTGCTCTAGTTACCTAGTTGAATGCAGTAAAAATTGGAACCTCGTACACTCCAGGGTTCCCCGATGATGTAATGGCTGGAATAGGTCTGTTCCCGCCCCTCCCCCCCGACGATCCCCCTTGCGACACGTCGTGAAATTCAATCTTGAGGTAGGGCTAATATACAAAGGAGACGTGCTCTCATTGCATTGTTTGACCAAAATATCAGATGAATCTAGCGAGGGGTTCTGTAATAGAAACTCAATGTCACTGTCAAATGAGTTGTGGGGCGAAGTGGAAAGGCTAGGATTCGATGGGAACTGTACCCCAAGCTATAATCTCCCAGAGGTGGCCGGAGGGGGAGATTATGAGGATGAGAACGATCCAATGTCCCTAGTTTGGTCATCTAGGAGAGGGAAAATAGTATGGGACGGGATTACAGGAGCAGTTGATTCACGAGGGGAGTGTGGTGCACGAGTGTCAAATGATGGATGAGGGTGTCCAGTCAGATGTGCGAGGTTCCTAATGTACACTGATCGATGGATAGGGGGAAGGGGAATGGTCGAAGCCTTTGGGTTATTTGGCGCCAGTGATAAGGGGGACAATGTAGAATCTAGAGACATATAAAGGAAATGAGTAGGAGGGTGGGTTGTGTGATATTGTTCCATACCTAATTTTTTGCTCGTCGCAGGTGGTGATGCAATCTGAGTAGCAATATTTTTCGTCGAAACATTACTAGTCTTGTATGATCGCCACACCTCCAGTAGTTTCAAACCAGGTGGCCTGTGTCATGATACAATAGGCACCGGAAGAGGATGCTCCAATAGTCAACCAGCTGGTGGTGAATTGCACAGTCCCGCGACAGATCAATCTGAGTAGGAAGACCACCAACAAACCCCAGCTCAACTAGAATCCATGAAACCCATTTGTCACACATTCCAAGTCCCCTAGTATCAATGTATACAAATCTGCCAATGGAATCCCCAATGGAAAAATGGACCTTCAGAGTCTAGAATTCCAGCAAAAATCTTGGGAGTTTAACCCATACTAGATGATTGCATGGAGCCTTTGACGTTGGATTAAAACCAATATACCAAGTATGTAATGATAGGAAGCATCTTCCATGTACCAATGGTATTTTTAGACTCTGTGCATCGTCCTTCATAATCAAGAAGTGAAAACTATATCAGTCATTCAGTAATCGGCACAACTTAGGTGGATATCACATAATGCGACACCACTCAGTGTTTACCCAATTTTGTATATCCCTGTCACGGTCCCGGTTGAAGTGCCATCACCCGATCAACGCCCTCTTACGAAGGCTTGCCACCCTATTCCACATGAAATCATAGCCAAAGACCAACAATTTTTTCACAGTGGAAGGATGATGATGTTTAGCTCAAGCGCCTGTGTGATGTGCAACTGGTATCTGGCCTTGACAGCCATGTTTTATGCAAGGGTTGTATCACGAAGGAGATCCCATGGTCCTCGACCCCCGACGTCTCACATGTGTTCTAGCTGTCCCCTCCTTTCTGACATCCACCACCAATTAAAAGGACTCTAGCATAACCTCCCATCTAGTGATGTCTACGTCCAACGATGCTAGGTATTCATCGAGATGTGCCATAAATGTATGTCGTCAGGTCCAGCACAAATTGGCGAACGACGGAGGAATGACGACACTCAGCGTTAATGCAAATCTGTGAAGATAAGGAAAACAACATTCCCCAATGCTCAGCCTTTATTGGATCATGAAGAAAGGGGTAGTGTCGAGGTGACCGCAACATTGGGGTTAGTAAAAGTGTGCTAAGATTGATCTTCGACTTACCCCAAGTTGAGCGCCCGAAAGTATCGCCCACGAGAAGTGAATATAAAACACTTATAGTAATTGTGAAGATCCACACCTGTTTGATTATTATTATTTATACGATATTGTAAGCATATGTCTATCACACACTTTCTCCGGAAACATTATGGTTTTTGGAACTATGACTTTGACACTATCTTAACTTGGACCTATTTACACTCCTATTATTGTATTTTCAATTTTTGTGTTGTGTAACGCGTCTGGGAATTTTTGCTAGCCTATGTGACACACAGGGGGTCGGGGATGGGGACAACTTTTGATATGTTTCTCATTCACTGTTTCTTTTGTATTTTTGATTTTACATTGGTGTTCACATTTCTCTCACTTATGCTGATGCCTGATGTGCACTGCTTCTGCATATTGGTCATGACACACGATTGCACTTGGATGGAAGAATACCTTTCTATTTATGATGTGTGTTGCTTTCAGTAGTGGATTTGATAATATGTTTAAATGCTACGACATATGCACTAGCACATTATATAAGCCAAATTTTTTTCACATTGAAAAAAAATATTTATTATTATTATTATTATTATTATTATTTTATAATAATACCAAATAACATTGGCATAATAACATCTTCGTTATTAAAATACAAAATAAAAGTGAAAGAAATAATAAATTTTCCCTCCCATAACAAAATGTTAACATTCCCATTATTCTAGGGGTTTGGGATTGCACATTATTAGAGGAGACTCTTCCTATTAAAAGAAAGAGAGGAGGACGTTTCCTAGTCTTAATTCCCATCGATTCTATACAAATCAAGAGAATAAGGAAGGGAGATGAGCAACAACCCTAATTCTCAAGTTTGTACATGATAAAAAATATCAGGTTCATTTATTTTTTGTTAAGCTCTTAGAAAATAAACAAACACACACACACGTCAATATGTTTTTTGAACAACATATTAAATTCTAACTTGTTTTTAGGAAGGTCTAACAAAATCTGCTTAATTCTCTTTGCTGAACATAAGAGGGATTTTATCATATTCTTTTGTACCAGAAATATTTTTTTTCCAAATTCACTGAATTTGAAAGAAAACCACACATCTTAGTTCCAAACATTGGAGGGAGTGGGTAATCTAAGAAATGACCAAAAATGTTGATAAAAATCTACACAAAAGCATAATCACCAAGAAAAGCTACCCTCTAGTGTAGAGTGCAAGAGAAAAAAACAAAGAAATCATAGTAGATGACCTTCCCAATAGGTTTGGAAAAGCCACAACCCCAGATAATATGCTTCAAATCTTTATTTTTCCCACAGTGCACATAACATCCGTCAATAAAAGTTAAAACATGTTCTAATTAATGTATTTTTTCTTGGAAAAACATGCAAGGGAATGAACCAACTTGTAACCCTAAGCTAAAAGGCCCAAGGATCCCTCCAGAGAGTGTCCACTCATTTTATCTTTTGTCTACTGAATCATTTATGATCCATGTTTGATTTGTCGTATGAAGAATTGATGACCTTTTTCTAGTCCAACCATACATATCATGGGTTCATACCTATATATGAGCTTGTCATTTGGCCACAATTCCAACCAAGTTCTAGTAAGTTTAAGTTCACTTTGAATGTGTCCCTTGGGTCAATGACTTAAATAATGTTCACAATGTCATTTTTACATTTCTTATAAGTTATTAATTATACAATTCCTATCAAGGTTCCTCCACAAAAGGAAAATCATCATTGTCCCCATACCAATTATCTGACCAAGTGAATATGCATTTTTGGCAAAGAATTTCCTTTCAGCCTCTAGAGTGAGCCCAATGCCTGTGTTTTTTATTTAAACACCATATTTTGGGGGAGTGCAGAACCAAGATCTCTGCTTGTTTAAGCCCATGATAGTTCCATGAGAGGTTTTGAGAGACCACTTTCTAATGCTTAAGATTATTATTATTTTTTTAAACTTGAACGGGTATGTTTTATTTATTGGAAGGATTTGGTTGGACCGAGGCTGAATAAACCATCATTACATAGAATTACATGGCAGCTAGTCCTCTTCCTGTTACAATTTAATTATTGGGTCAAGGAATGCATGTTTGGAGAGGGATTTCCTCATTTATACTGAGTTCTCCTATTGAAAGAAGGAATCCGTTGTTTGCCATGGAATCCTCTTCACTATTCAAGCTTCTAAGGATATGGAAGAATTGGTAGGAGGTGAAGTCAAACAACATGATCTTTAATCTTCGCAATGACTTGTTGAGGACAACGTTGTTAAACTGGTCATACGAGTTGAGTTTTTTGATAAGGATTTATGAATATCCGAAGGCTTGGAAAAGTTTGATGCCTCTATCTCGAGCAATGTGGAAAGATTTTAAAAGGCCTAAGATTTATGCCTGGTTATTTGTATGTTTCCCAAGTCCCTAATAGAAACTATATTTTCTTGATCCATCCGGAGAATAGATAACACCACCTGCGCCGGTTGCCTCAAGGCCATCTAAAAATATTGTTGTTTTTCTTTTCTTCCTCCACCATTCCTGAAAAATATCATTCGATTCTCTTAATCGCCATCTTGGGTTGGTGAAGGGAGATACCAAAGGTTTTTTCCTGCCTTGAGGGGCGAGGGCTTCCATATAGTTCTTTTCTTTGGGGAGGAGCGAAGTGTTTTCTTTGTGAGATTTTTGTAGCACTGATTCGAGGAGGAGATATTTTGCTTTTGCTGGAGGACAGAGAGTATCATTGAATATTTGCTCATTTCGGGCTAGCCATATTTTCCAACAAACATATTTGGGAATGGAGAGACAAACTCGGTACCAAAGCGATATGATGGGGATGTTGTGGGGATAGCACTAGAACCAGGTGGAAAATAGCACAACCACTGATATGTGCTGTGGAATAGTTGCCTTTAGACCATGGAGAGTGATGTCCCAAACCTCTTTTGCAAATGGGCAGTCAATGAATAGGTGTGTCGAAGTCTCACTGGCATTTCTGCATAGCACACATCTATGTGGAGCAATGATGTTCCTTTTTACCAAGTTCTCACCTGTCAGCACCTTGTTATGCATAAGAGTCTAGAAGAAGAAATTCACTTTGGGGAGTCTGAATGGATCCCATACCTACTTCCATAGCTTGGGATATTGATTTATGTCTGTTCGTGGTTGTAGAGAAATGTATCTTGAAGATTTTTTGTATATATAGGATTTTCCCCTGACCCATATGTCTGGAGAAACCTTATGCATAGGCGCGGAGTCAATTAGAAAATTTTTTAGAGTTGATTGTTGGTGACGCAGTTGCTCGAGCACTATGGGAAGTTCTCATGCTTTCCAATTACTGTTTCTGTCCCAGGCGGAGATGTCTCCCAAACTGCGGATGCCAACGTTGATCAACCATCCACGCAGATCACTGATATCATCGTGGGTGCTGAGAGGGGCGTGGCCCATAATCCTATCATCCCAGAGGTTTATTTTATTTCCATTGCCTGGAATACGATATAAGTTTTCTTTTAATAAATATTTGCTTTTGTGGCAGAGGTTCCATACTTGTGTGCCTGGCACTGTGTTTTCTGCCAACAAAAATCTTAGTGGTGCTCCAAGCGCATACTTGATTCTTAAGAGTTTCGCTGACTGGATGATTTGGTTCGGCATAAATTTTCCAAAGGATTTTGCAGCCCAGAGAATGGTTGGCGAGGGAGGGATTGCGGATCTTTAGAACTCCATCATCAATATGTTGCTTCACTAGCTCCCTATTTGCTAGATGAAATTTGTGATGATTTCCTCTTCCTCCCTACCAAAGGAATTTCTGCAAGAGCTTGGAGATTTGTTCCATGATGTTTTTTGGATCCAGAAGGAAGGATGCTTGATAGATGGGGAGTGCAGACAACACCATTTTGATGAAAGTCAATTTACCTCCCTTGGTGAGCTAGTGTCCTCCATAGGAGGCAATTTTTGATTTAATTTTGCTAAAAATTCCTGCCCATAGAGATATTTTGTTGACACCAGTTTTAAGAGGCAGACTGAGATACTTAATTTTTTCCCACTGGGAAAAACCATCGAAACCAAGGTGATGGGAAATGCGATTGAGTTTGTGTTGATCAAAATTCCATCCATACACTGAGATTTTTCTATCATTAATTGGAACTCCAGAGGCTCTGCAGTAGCTTTTAAGGACAGAGTCGAAGGCTTTTACATTTCTTATTGAGGCACCTCCAAGTACAAGATAATCA
Organism: Pinus albicaulis; assembly: GCA_034641835.2. Taxonomy (NCBI): domain Eukaryota; kingdom Viridiplantae; phylum Streptophyta; class Pinopsida; order Pinales; family Pinaceae; genus Pinus; species Pinus albicaulis. The sequence goes on along the minus strand of JAXQQM020060798.1, from coordinate 432,379 downwards.
TCTGCAAAGAGGGCATGGTTTATAGGATTCATGCCATTCGAAATTCTTATGTCGGGTAGAACCCCAATGTTCATCTCCACTGCTAGCTTCCTGCTGAGATTGTCTGCCATCAGAATCTACAAGAATGGGGGGAGGGGGAAGCCTTTCCTCAAACTTCTCTGAGCTTGAAAATAAGATGTAGGACGCCCATTGATAAGGGGTGCAATTAGGGCTTTTCAATGCAGGCTTTTATGAGGTTGAAAAACTGAGGGGAGAATCCGAAGGATAGGACTTTGAGGAGGATGGAGAGGTTGACCCTATCAAAGGCATTAGCCATATCTAGTGTGATTAGCATCCCCTTCTCTTTCCGTTTCTTGTTGGAGTGAATGGCTTCCTGCACTTGAATTACATTATCCAGGATGTGCCCACATTTGAAAAACCCCCCTTGGGAGCTGCAGATTAGTTTCCCCAGTAGAGGTTTAATTCTATTTGCTAGGAGTTTGGCCAGGATTTTGTAGGAGTCGTTGCAAAGAGTGATGGGTCTGAATCTGCCAAAGGTTTCGGGATTGAATTCTTTTGGGATTAAGGAAATAAAGGTTGATTTGATGCCTCCCCCTACATTTCCTTTGCTAAGAAAACCTTTTATCATTTTATTCAAGTCAGTTTTGAGAATGTCCCAACAAACATTGTAGAAATGAATTGAGAAGCCATCAGGGCTGGGGTCTTGTCTGGTTCCATTTCCTAGATGAATTTGATAATTTCTTCTTCTGAAAAGGGTTTTGTGAGGGTGTGGTTTTCTTTTAAGCTGACAAGATGGGGTATGTTTGAGAGAAGGTCAGTTGTATCTTCTTCGTTGCTGTCAATCCCAGCGCCATACATATTTTTGAAGTGACTCTCTGCTACTGATTTGATTTGGTCATACCCTTTACAAATCTGTCCCTCTACTGTTGTGATTTCAGTGATGTGATTACGAGAGAGGCGAGCTCTGTATTTATGGTGAAAGAAGGAGGTGTTCCAATCCCCAACCTTGAGCCACAAGTTGCGTGATTTGATTCTCCAGTATTCTTCTTCCATGCGGAAGGAGAGGTGGGAGGAGATTTGGGCTTGCACCTCTTTGTTTATCACCTTAGAAGTGATGTTTACGCCTTCCATTTCTAGTTGCAGGGTTTCCAATGACTGAACTGTTTCTATTCTCTAACTAGTTGGAGTTTTTATGGGTTTTATTATCCGCTCTTTCAGGGCTTGCTTTGTGGCTTTTAGTTTTTTCTCTTACACATAGCTTGGGGACCCGTTGATTGGTTTAGCCCAGGCTGCTCGAACGGTTTTGAAGAATCCTTCTCTTTCAATCTGGAGAGGGATGAACCGGAAGGGGATTGGGCCCAGGTCTTCTTCAATTTCCACAAGTAGTTGAATGGGCTTTTGATCCGAGGTGAGTTTGGGGAGGATTTTAGTTAAGATTAAATTTTTTTCCATCAACATAGTGCCTTGGACTAGGAATCTGTCCAATTGGGTAGAAATGTGGTCATCCCTTGTTCTGTTGTTGGTCCAGGTATAGAGGCCTCTCACCGAGTTAAAATCGAGGAGATCCCACTGCTGCATTAGCTCTTCCACCATCGACAACATTTGATCTCTATTGCTGTTACCTCCCCTCTTTTCTCTTGGTCTCAGGACTATGTTTAGATCTCTAGCCAGAATGATATTATTGGGGGAGTGAAGCTCTAGAAAGGTAGAGAGAGAGTTCCAACACTCTCTTTTTTCAGCATGAAGTATAGGGACATAAATATTTAATAAGGAAAAGTTCAAATTACTTGTGAGATGCTTTAGCTCAGTGAAGATCCAATGCTGGGTATTATAGGTGTTGAGCAGTTGGAAGTGTTTGTCGGACCATAGAGTAGCTAATCTGCCTGAGGATACCCTCAAGCTTACTGCTTTGCCTGCATTTTTCTTCCACTTTGAGTTGATGATTTCAAGAAGGGCATGCCCTTTGATTTTAGTCTCTTGGAGCATGAGGATGTCTGGGGGGTCTATTTTCGATACAGATCTTCGACAACTTCAATTTTTTGGGTGGTTCCCCAAGTGTTTGTAGTTCCAAGAGACTATAAGCATTATTTACCGTGGGAGGGGTTGGAGAGTCCTCCCTTGGGAGGCCTTGCTCTGGTGTTTCTTCAAATGGACATTTATATTGTGGGTTGACTTCCTTGCGTTTTTAGCCTTTCTTCCTCCTCTTCCCTAACTTATTTATGTGATTTCCTTCCAGCTCTTTTCGAAGGTCTCTCAAAGGTCTCATCCTCTGAGGAGAAAGAGTTGTCTGCCAGCTTTTTCTTTGCTATTTTTTCATATGAAGGGTTGGAGGGGCTGCCTTGGGAGGCTCCAAGTGGGATTGTTTCTTTTCCATATTTATTGAAGGAAGGGGCTTCATTCTATTCCATGTTGTCAGGGGTTTTTTTTGGAGGGTCTGCAGGAGTGATTTCCTTGTTGTTGGGGATTGTGGCCTCATTCGATATGGGAATAGAACTCCTCTCTTAATTTTATTGAACTGTATTGGTGTTTCCCTTTATGATTCGTTTCCCATTTGCTTTTGACAGGGCTGCTTTCTGGACCAAAGTCCATTGCTCACCCTTTGATTTCTCTCTCTGCTCCTTAGCCTTTTTCTTGCAATATCTTGTGAATTGTGGCTAACCGTGAGAATGTATGCATTTGAAAGGGAGATGTTCATAGTCTAGCTCTTGAATATGGGACCATCCGATAACTATTATATTGATTGCTTCTGGCAGCTCCAGGTCCACCTCGAAGCAGATGCGGGCGCAGGAGTACTAATATTTTCTAATAGCTTGATCAATATATTTTCCGAGGGTATTGCCAATAATCTGAAGGGAATTCTGGTTCCAACAATGTAGTGGGAAGTGAGGGAGACAAACCCAAACTGGAACGGCTGATGACACGTCCTGGGAGGGGTCAAAGTTAGGCGACCACTTGTTTAAGTATAATCCTTGCTGCCCCATGAAGTATGGGCCATTCCTGAATATGAGGCTTCTATCCTCTACACTTTCAAACAAAAATACAAAAAAGCCTTTTCCCACAAAATAACTTTTAATTCCTTCTTTGATTAATGGGATCTAATTTCTCTTTACCTAGTGATGGCCAGAGGCCTGTAAACTACCCTATGAGGCCTCTTTTTGCAAGATTCAGGGTAGATCTACATGTCTCTTCTTCTGGGAGAGCCACTGAAGGGATGTTGTCCTTTCTTTTGACAAAATTCTGCTGCAATGATGTTAGAGGGCATTTCTAGCTTGATGCCACCAATTTCTTGAAAGCACTCACCTCTAGTGGAAGAGGGAGGGGTTCGGATCCCCCTCCAGAGGCCATGGAGTTTGAATGGAGCAGCTAGGTTGCATTGTTCGTGTGCAGTAGTAGCCAGAGACCCACTCGATTTTATTTACTCCTTTAAGATTATTTTAAGCATAGGAGATCTCTCAATATAAAATATGAGGCAATATGAAGTTTAAACTGGCATCCAATGTGAGGTAACCATTGAAGAAAAACATATGTAAGGATGTCATGATTTGTCAGTTTCAGAGAATTTGTCATAAGCATCATCTTGTAGCCCTCTAAAAATTCATTTAGCAGCTAAAACCAGTCCCCGTGTGTGAACATATGCAAGTCCCAACACTCCTTCGTCTTCCAAGGCATAAATATCCCAAGAAGCCAATGGGAGCTAAAATTGAAGTATGTCCTTCCTGAGTTAAGAGAGAGTGACACAAGTGATTCTCTAATGCATGTGTCATGCAATACACCAAGAGTAACAACCGTAAGTCTTAGTGAAGGCCATGTGGAGAGAATGGATAGGCACATGATTCTAGTCTTCACCTGGAAGATAAAATGGAGGATTGGGTAATCATCTGGCATTCAATACTCTTTGAGAATGAGATAGGGCTTTCAAGATAAGTGTTGGGTGCAGGAATTACACTTAAGCAAACTCCTCAACACTTAATTTGTCAACCCGGGGGATCTGTAAACTTAGAGATGAAGAAAAGGCAATGCTAGAGATGGCATGAATCTTCCTAATATAAGTCCCTACTTTCCTTAAAGGAAAGATAGCAGAATCAAATTAAAAAGAGAAAAAAGGCAACTTGAACCATCAAAATAATCTAAGACTGGAACAAGAAAGAATGCATTTGCAAGAGGGAATTAAAGATAAAAGGTAATCACTCCAGCTAATTATTGTTTAACTACTGAGTGTGTGTTTTTCTTTAGCAGAGACACTTAGAAATATCATCAGATGGGCCCTTAAACCTGCTCCTTTAGAGATTTATTTCTTGTGCTAATCTTTGCTGCACTATCGCAATCTACTTGTACTAGTGCAGGATCAGAGATTTATGCAGAAGGTATAAATGGTGTCTTTACTAAAGGCTTTTTTTACTATTGCAAGGGCTTGAACTTTTCCAGGTTAAAAACACTCAGATCCCATGGCAAGAAACTAGTTCTTGCACCAGATCAGAGCTTCCTCCAGTTAGCATTTAATTCTTAAAATGAGTGTTTAATTATTGCAAGTGCTATTATACTGTTAAATAAAATTGCACACATAAAAAGTGAATGTTTCTGATCTTAACAGAGTGTAGGAGTAAAGAAACAATAAATATATATTTATCCTGTCATAAGCATTTAATGAAAGAAAGAAGATTGCGGGAAGTAGACTAAGAAATTTTGCTGCATCACACCAACGGGCACTGGTGAAGGTTCATTTATCCTTCTTGGACCAGGCCAAGGAAAACCAATCAAAACAAAACTTCAGAAAAAGATATATCACACCAACGTGCACTGGTGCAGGTTCATTTCTCCTGCTTGGACCAGGCGGAGGAAAACCAATCAAAACAAAACTACAGAAAAAGAGATATCACACCAACGTGCACTGGTGTAGGGTTATGTCCCTGCTTGGACCAGGCAGAGGAAAACCAATCTGAAATCAAGTACAGGAAAGGAAATTGCAGGAAAAGGAAATTTATCTACTTCACACAATGGATCCGCTTTTACTTAGACAGGAATGCATGTGCTTAAAATTAAATCACACTTGACAATGCAAACACAAATTACAGGAAAATACGAAATGGGGTAAACATGCTGGGTTGGCTGGGCCCTAGCCAACCAGCACATTTCCATTTTAAATAGAAACACTGCTCAGTACCTTAATCAATTCATCAAATCAAATACATAAATGTAATTTGTGAAACATGAGGTGGAGCTCCCTTTTATTAATTCACTGAGGCAAGTACATACATTAATACATCGCCCAGCCTAGATTTGGGCGATAAAAAAATACAACGACCTGCTACTGCCTCTATGGCTGTGTTTATGCTCTCTTCTGCTATCAAAAATTAGCTTTCTAGTCCTATTTAAATTCTACATTATATAGATATTTAGCCAAAGGCCAAAATAGATCATTCAACCAATTACATAACCAAATGCAAAATTTAGATTTTCGGCCTTCAAAATTAGACAGTTAGCAAAACTGGCCATAGCCAATCTCCAACTTTCGTCCTTCACAGATTCGGTCTCGGCTGCCTTTGGATCGATATTGCTGTCGTGGCTGAAGCTGCTCAGTACGAGGCGGTGATCAAGGAGGTTCAGATCTGCTACAAGGATTTGCTGTCATGGCTGAAGTGGCTCAAAATGAGGTGGTGATCAAGGAGGTTCAGATCTGCTGCAAGGATTTGTTTTGCAGGCAACGGTGTAGGATCGGATCCTGCACTAGGATAAGCGGTCACGATAAGTACTCTAAATACCAGATAAACAATGGAGATATCGATAAGTTACAAAGAGTGATTAAAAGTAAGAAATCATGTAATAAATAATTAATTAATGCTAAGTTGAATTAAAAATATGAAAAATAAATTTTATATGAAATATGTCACCGTGCTTGGATTGGTGCAAGATGAGGATGAATAAAAGAGGTAAAACAAAGGTAAATGGTTATGATTTAGGAAGGGGAAAATGGAAAAAAGTGAGAAAATTAGGGGGCTAAAATCCTCCTATCCCTAAGCTGTTGTGTGTCCTCACACAACTCTTTACCTTTGCAAAAAAACTTCAAAACTATGAGCATTCCAGCTCAATCCTGCTCTGACATACTGACATCAGCCTGCAATGTTTTAGACTTCCTCTTTATGATGTTCTTTACTTTCTTTTTCACCTTTTTAAGTCCCTTGAAACATTGCACATCACAGTAATTCCAAACTCTAACTTCTCCTTTATTTTTCTGGATCTCTGCGGTTAATTATTATTTACTCTGTTCTTTATCCTCATGCGCTTTAGCTATGAGCTATTCTAAGTTCTGCACTTGAAGCTCTAGTTCAAATATTCAAGTAGTAGGAGTTACCAAATCTCCTTCTTTGTCTGTCTCGACAGGGGCTGTGTCTTCCTCAGGGACCTCAATATCCCTCATTGTTTTAGAAAACTCTTCTTCCTCTTCTTCTTCTGGTTCTTCTTCTTCTTCTACTTGTTCTTGTTCTTGTTCTTGTTCTGGTTATTCTTCTTTTTCTTCTTGCACTGGTGCAGGAGGGGATTCAACACCTTGTGGGGACTGTGGTTCTTCACCTGCACTAGATTATTCATTCTTTGTACAGGCATTTTTAATGAAGTCAGCCAACAGAGTGTCATATTCAACCTCTACGGATTTTGCTGCGTCTGCAAGGACTGACATGTTGTATTCTTAGGGGGTTTGTGCGTGTACTAGTGTCGTAGAAGGAGTCTCTTCAACAGGTGCACTAGTTGTATTATTATTTGGAGATGGGGCCCTTTCTTCTGTTTATTTTTTGAGTCATTTCCTTTTTTCATTAGCGCAAGAAGGAATCCCCTTTACATTCTTACTCGGACCCTTGCTTGTGCTAGCAGGGTCCTCTGTCTTCTTTGCAGTAGCTGTCTTTTTAGGTAGCTGTTTTAACAATGCCTCTCAGGTCATGCCATTAACTTCTAATTGTTTCTAGACCAAAATTTTTACTAGGCTGTGGTGATATAACTTCTTGTTGGCCTGGTCTGCCCGTCCATCTTGCACATCCTTGGCCATTCTTTCCAAGCTCTTAAGCAAAAAATGGGGGAATTCAATCCTCCATCGGACGTGCTGGCTGGCTTCAAAATGCGGCAACATCCTAAAATGGTACACAAAAGTGAGGGAGTACCTTCCCTCATAGGCTACAAATTTTTGTAGGATGAAAAGGGGGTCCCGCCACTTTACCAGTAGGGCACTGCGCAGAATTCCTTTTTTCCAATCTACCTTCATATCCTTGTCAACGATGAAACGCTTCCATCGCTTCCTTTCTAGTTTCTGATTTTTAAACCACTGCTCAGCATTATTTTCCAAGCCTGTCGCTGTTGCTATAAAATATTCCGTAACCTCAAATTTTAGAGGCCCAATTATTACTCGTCCATTTTTGAAATTTCTAGAAAATTGTAGGGTCACTTCACGGTTGTGCCCATAAAAATTTTGCAAGAATTGAAGAAAGCCTGAGTCTCGCAATAGTGCAAGACTATTACGATACTCAACAGTCTGTTCTACTTTACTGAGAGACGAAGGTTCGCTTCGAACAGGCAGCATCACTACTTAACGATTATGAACAGTTAGGAATTTACATGCAACACCGGGAAAATTGGTTCTTATAGATAGGGATCCAACCATCCACCATCATTTCCATCTTATCACCCATTCATTCCACTGAAATAGCCATGGATGCGTGGCGTCTTTAAGGTCCTTTTGGATTGGTACTTGCGGCAGCTTTTTAACGGCTAAGTGAGGTAATAATTGCTGGGTATGTGTTATATTATTTCCACGACTAGCCCCACGCGTTGTACATTGCGCTGGGCGTAGCAGGGGGGTCAAAAGGGTGGAGGCAGCCCCCACTGTTGGGGTTCGGGGCAGTGCCCCGGCGAAAATTGTTTTGGTGTGCGGACCCACTCATAGGCGGACCCACCCATGTTTTGTGCATGAGTTTGCACATGGGTTTGGGGTACGATGGTTTTCAGCCCCTGGTATTTTGTACATCCGGTCAAGGGAACTACGATTATGTTCTAATCCAAGGTTAATGGATTGGGGTTTATGTATGCTTCGACATGTATATATATGTGTTGTAACATTAAAAGGAATATAATGAAAAATCAAGCTAGCCCTCCCAATTTGGGATCCAAGGGAAAATATCTGTGTTTATCTTTTTTATGTCTTATGGTCTCGCTATTGTTTATTTTCTGTTATAAGATTTGTGTGTAGATAATTTTTTTTCAAGGTTAAAACCTACATTTGGTATTAGAGCTGTTTCGGCTTCGAGAGGATGCCTTTGCTGCTGAGGGTTTTTTTCTCGGGCCTGAGGTATCCCCTGTTCAGTGGGAGATCTGCGAGATCGATTCATGCGGTGAAAGAAGATGGCGAGCAGCGGAAAGATAGAGATCGAGAAATTTAATGGTCAGAGTTTTGAGTTATGGAAGCTCAAGATGGAGGATCTGCTGGTGGATAAAGATTAGTGGATCGTGGTAGATCTGGGTACTAAACCAACGGAAATGTCAGATGAAAACTGGAAGAAACTGGATCAGAAGGCTAAGAGCATAATACGGTTGTGTGTCTCAGATTCAGTATTGTTGAATGTATCTGGGGAAGCTACGAAGAAGAATTTGTGGGAAAAACTTGGGAATTTGTACCAATCTAAGTCTCTGGTGAATAATTTGTTCATGTGGAAAAAGCTGTATAACCTGAGGATGAAGGATGGAGACTCGGTGATAGAGCATATGAACGTCTTCAATATTATGGTAAGTCAGCTATCATCTGTTGATATTAAAATATCAGATGAAGATAAGTGCATCAGTTTGTTGTGTTCTCTACGAGATTCGTGGGACAGTCTGGTTATTGCAATAGGTAGCAATACAAATACCTTGAATTTTGATGACATTGTCATAGCCTTGATGTCGGAGGAAATAAGACGGAGAAATATGGAGGGCCAGAATGGAGATGCCTTATCTGTACGAGGAAGGTCACAAAGAAAAAACAAGAATAAGGTTTCGAGTGGGAGATCCAAATCTAGAGGGATATCTAAATCTCCTGGAAAGTTTGTAAAGGTATGCTGGAAATGCGGAAAGGAAGGGCACTACAAAAAGGACTGTAGATCTAAAGCTCCCGAGAAAGGAAAGGGATCTGATGATGCTGATGCTCCTTCTGCAGAGGAAAAAACCACCTCGGATGAAGGTAGGGATGTGTATTTGGCTTCTTCTTCAAATACACATGTAGATCATGAGTCATGGTTGATTGAATCAGGTGCATCCTTTCACTTCACTCCCCATCGAGAGTGGTTTTGCGAGTATTAGAAATATGATGGTGGTGATGTCTTCCTAGGGGATGATAGGAAGGCCAAAATCGTCGAACGTGGAAAGGTCAAGCTGAAGCTACAAGGTGGAAGGATTAGAACACTTCCTGGTGTTCTACATATTCCTGCATTGGCCAGAAATCTGATTTCTATAAGCAAGATGGATGATGCAGGTGTAAAAATAGTGTTCAAGAAAGATGCCTGCAAGATGGTTCGGGGAGCGTCGGTATTAATGCGGGGAGTTCGGACTGGAACTCTGTACAAGCTACAAGGTAGCACTGTTATTGATGGGTGTAATAGTTCTATGGTTCCTGAAAGTGGAGTGGAAAGCCTAGCTATCTCTGGAGAAAAGACCATGCTATGGGATCAAAGGCTTGGACGTATTGGAGAGAAGGGCTTTTGGATACTGCATAGAAATGGTATGGTAGAAGGTATGTCTAATTTCTCTCTGGATTTCAATTTCTGTGAAAATTGTGTATATGGGAAGCAGAATTGGGTGAGTTTTCCTTCTCGTGCTAAGAGGGCGAACAAGATATTAGAACTTGTGCACAGTGATGTGTTTGGACCTGTGTCAGTTCCATCATTGGGAAATTCTGTGTACTGTGTTTCATTCATAGATGACTTCTCAAGGAATACATGGATATATTTCTCGAGGAAGAAAGATGAAGTCTTTGACAGATTTAAAGAATTTAAGGCTCTGGTGGAAAACCATACAGAGAAGAAGATAAAGGCGCTGATGACAAATAATGGTGGGGAGTTATGCAATAAGGAATTTGAAGAGTTCTGTAAGAAGTGTGGTATAGTGTTGTGTAACCAGCTTCAAAAAAAGAAGAAAAGAGATATCAACGCCTTGGAAATAAGCCACTTCGAGGGGGAAACCTCCAATAAATTACATAAATGCACAATTCTTTGATGATACAATTTACAAAACCTCCTTTCTATATATAGGAGTCCATGGGGCCATAATGTAATCCTAGTGGGCCACAATGTAATCCTAGCTGACCTAACAATAATAATTTAAGGGCACAATAATAAAAAAATTGGGGTTACAAGGGTACAATAATAACAATAAGGGGGTTACACTAACAATAATAAGGGACTATACTAGTGATATAGGGACCGAACATGCCCCTCTCCTTCAAAAAAGTGTTGTCCTCAACGCTTGAGTAGCTCCGGGTGCTTCTGTATAAAATTCTCATCCTCCCATGTAGAATCTTCAGTGGGTAAGTTCTTCCACTTGATGAGATACTCTGAAATTGATCGATTCCGTAGCTGTCGAGTTCTTGTTTCCATGACCGCTTCAGGTTCCAATATGATTTTCCTTCCTCATCAAGTTCTGGCAATATTGTTTGAACTGGAAGATTTTCACCTATAACCTTCTTTAAGCATGAAACATGGAAAACTGGATGTACTCGCGAAGAAGCAGGAAGCTCCGATTTGTATGCCATAGTACCAATCTTTTGCAACACCTTGTAAGGACCATAGTACTTTGGTGATAATTTATTATCCTTCTTAGCTTGCTTGAGAGACATTTGTTTGTATGGTTGTAGCCGTAAAAATACCCAATCTCCTACATCAAAACTTCTCTCGCTGCGATGTTGATCTGCCTGTTGTTTCATTCGATTTTGTGCCAAATTCGGGTTATCCTTTAAGAGTTGGAGAACTTCTTGCTGATGCTCGATGTGATCTTCCACTGCTTGAACCTTCGAATTTTCCCTTAAAGATGATGTGATGGATGGTGGATGATATCCACAAAGTGCCATAAATGGGGTCATTTTTGCTGCAGTATGGAAGGAAGTGTTATACCACCATTCAGCAAGAGGTAACCACTTGACCCATTGTGTTTGTTTATCAGATACAAAACAACGAAGATATCCTTCCAAACATTTATTTACGATCTCGGTTTGACCATCAGATTGAGGATGATAAGATGAGCTATGAGCTAATTGAGTACCCAAACAAGAAAATAACTCCGTCCAAAAATTTCCAGTAAAAATGGGATCTCTGTCGCTCACAATAACCCTTGGGCTTCCATTTAGCTTTTGAATTCTATCCATAAATGTAGTAGCAACTGTACTTGCTTTAAATGGATGAGATAATGCACAAAAGTGTGCATACTTGGTAAGTCTATCAGCTACCACCATGATGACACTCTTTCCTTCGGACTTAGGTAAACCTGTGATAAAATCCATTGAAATCTCCTCCCAACGTTGACTTGGAATGGATAAAGGTTGTAGAAGACCCGGGGTCTTAATTGTCTCAACTTTATTTTGCTGGCAAACCAAACATTCTGCCACAAACTTTTGAATGTCAGATTTAAGGCCATCCCAAAAAAATTCTTTCTTCACCCTGTGGTAAGTTTTTAAAAATCCTGAGTGTCCTCCTAAAGGAGAAGTGTGCAATTCCAGAAGAATATTTTGTTTTAGTTGGGAATTCTTACAAAGATATAAGCGATATTTGTACCATAAGGAATCATTTTCCAACTAAATGTATCAGATGTACTAGGATCTTGCTGCAAATTTTGAATGAGTGTCCATACATCTTTGTCCTTCTTCCATTCATCTCTTTCTTCGATTATCCAATCTGGTTGGATAATAGAAATGGCACAAAGAAATGCTTCCACCTCTTCATTCTTTCTTGAGAGTGCATCTGCAACAACATTAAGCTTTCCTTTTTTGTAGATTATTTCAAAGTCATAACCCAACATCTTTGTGACCCATTTCTGTTGCTCTTCTGAAGATAGTCTTTGTTCAAAAAGTGTTTAAGACTATCATGATCAGTTTTTACCTTGAAGTGTCTTCCCATTAGGTAAGTTCGCCATTTCTTTAGTGCATGCAGTATTGCTAACATTTCCTTCTCATAAATAGGTTTCTGTAAATACTTTCCTTTGATTGGACGACTTTCAAAAGCAATAGGTCTTCCTTCTTGCATTAAAACTACACCAATTCCATTTCCTGAGGAATCACATTCCACAATAAAGGTTTTTGTGAAGTCTGGCGTAGCTAAGACCGGTGCTAGGCACATTGCCTCTTTAAGATGTTCAAAGGCCTTAGTTGCTTCAGGAGTCCATGAAAATGCATCTTTCTTCAATAATGTTGTTAGAGGAGCTGCTATTCTCCCATAATTCTTAACAAACTTGCGATAATACCCTGTTAACTCGAGAAATCCTCGCAACTTCTTTATGGTTGTGGGGAATTTCCATTCCTTAATGGCTTTAATTTTGTTAGGGTCTACTTTAACACCCTCGTGAGATACAATATGACCCATATATTTCACCTCTTGTACTCCAAAGAAACATTTGGATGTTTTTGCATATAATTGTTTCTCCTGCAATAGTTTGAGCACCCTGTCAACATGTTCAACATGATCCTTCAAGACCTGATATAGATTAGTATATCATCAAAAAATACTAGCACAAATTTTCTAAGGAAGGGTTTGAAAATGGAATTCATCAACCCTTGAAATGTAGAAGGTGCATTGGTAAGGCCAAAAGGCATGACCAAAAATTCATAATGACCCTCATGAGTTCGAAATGCTGTTTTGGAATATCTTCAGTCTTCATTCTAATTTGATGATATCCTGAACGAAGATCCAACTTGGTAAAATAAATTGCTCCATGTAATTCATCCAATAATTCATCAATCACGGGAATGGGAAATTTGTCTTTAATGGTGAGCTTATTGAGCTCCCTATAATCTGGACACATTCGCCATGATCCATCCTTCTTGTGTACCAATACTACAGGAGCAGAGAAAGAACTTTGACTAGGTTGAATTATACACGCCTCTAACATTTCTGCAATCATACGTTCAATTTCGCTCTTTTGGAAGTAAGGATATCTATAAGGCCTGATGTTTGGAGGAACACTTCTTGGAATCAAATGAATAGCATGATCATGCTCACGAATAGGTGGGAGTCCTTTGGGAGTTTCAAACACCTTGGAATGATTGTCCAAGACTTGTTGGAGATCTGCAGAAATAGATGATTTTGATGTCGGAACTTCTAGTGAGCATAATTGTGCAATTATGCCTCGTTTTTCTTTCTTTAGAAGCTTTGTCATGACATTAGAGCTTATTATCCTTCCCGGATTCCCTTCAATACCCCGTAATTCGACTTCCTTTCCTTCTGAAAAAAATTTCAAGAAAAGTTCTTGAGAATTAAAAGCTACCGTCCCCAAAGATTGTAACCATTGTACTCCTAGTACAACATCAGCACCTCCCATAGGAATGGCAAGCATTGGACTAGTCAATACATATTCCCCATGGTTAGCTTGATATTATGGCATTTTCCAGAGCAATTTATAGTTCCTCCATTTGCAACCATCACTTGACATTCTGGTGCTGGGTATAGGAAACAATTTAATTCATTGGCTACCTTACAATGAATAAAATTATGGGTGCTACCTGAATCAATCAACACTATTACCTTTTTCTTCTTGATCTGTCCTGCTATCTTGAGAGTTTGAGGAGTGGTAATTCCTGCTAGTGCATTACATGATATGGTCGGATTCATTTCTTCCTCTTCTATGGTTGGTTCTTGGTGTGTATCCTCTTCTTGTTCATTTTCTTCTTCTTCTTCACAATCTATGTAAAATAATTTCTTTTCAGCACACTTATGACCTTTGGTGTATTTTCTATCACAAATGTAGCAAAGCCCTTTTTCTCTTTTTTCTTCCAATTGTTGTGGTGTCAACCTTGTAGGTTGTGGAAATCTAGGCGTAGCAACACTTCCTTCTTTATAGAATTGAGTGATAGGCTTCCTTGTCACCATAATTTTACATTCAACTTTTCTTGCCAACCTGAATGCCTTCTCCAATGAATCAGGTTCCAAAACGCGAACTTCATGTTGGATGTTATCCTTTAAAGTGCCTATGAAGAGATCAATCCTGTGTTCCTCTGGAATATCAGTTAACCTTATATTCAATTTTTGGAAGTCCTCAATGTGCTGCCCCACTAAACCCTTTTGTTTGAGATTTATCAATTGGCTAAAGAAGGTGTTGCTCTTTGTATCCTCATAATGTGCTATCATTTCCTCCGTAAAAATTGACCAAGTGACAATTTTTTTGTGGGAGCAAAGCCATCGATACCATACAAATGTATTTTTTTCTAAATGTAAAGTTGCAATGCGTACCTTTTGTGTGTTTTGCACATTATGGAGATCAAAATATTGCTCCATCTGTAGTATCCATGTTAGAGGATCCTTTCCATCAAACTTCCTCATATCCATCTTTGGAATATGGTGGTTCTTCCCGCCAACATTAGAGTTTATGAAATCACAATTAACATTTATTTTGTTCTCATCATGAGGTTCTTCTACTATCTTTTCACCATTAGGAAACCTTTCTTGTATCAACTTTGTCAAACCTTCCATGTCTGCTTTTAGAAAATTCTTCATGTTTCCCATTTTCTCATCGATATTAGCCTCCATGTCATCCATCTTAGATTCCATGCCAGCCTCCATGCCATCCATCTTAGCTTCCACACCATCCATCTTAGCTTGCACGCCATCCATCTTAGCTTGCACACCATCCATCTTAGCTTCCACACCTTTCTTCAAACATTCCATCTTCACTTCCACACCATCCATCTTAGCTTCCATGCCTTTCTTCAAACCGTCCATCTTCACTTCCACGCCTTTCTTCAAAACTTCCATTTCATTTTGTGTTTCTCTTTGCGAGAGTGAAATTTGTTGCACTTGCTCTTGTAATTTTGATAGATCATGTTGCAATTATTCATCTTCGTGGGTCATGGTAGAGCCTTCTGAAGGCTTAATGGGTGTTGAATTATTTTTAGGGGCCATTTTAGAATCCAATATTGATACCTATTCTACAATATGCCCTTGGAATCAATTCAACTTGATTCTTCAAACAAGACTTATGCAATTCGGAAAAAAAAAATACACACCTTTTAATTTCTTTGAGGAGCTCGATATTGAAATTGAATTATCTCTGTAACTAAAAATATTCAATATCTTAAATTCAGCCCTGTAGTAGCCCTCTGAAGCTTCTTTCAAATTCCATAGGTTTTATCTAATTTGGATTCCCCAAGACAAAGTTGTGTCCAATCTCCCACAATGACCTAATTCTGGACTGGTTCAGTAGAGAAAACTTGTAGGACTTGCCACGTGTCACTGTTTCATCCTTTGTCTCTGAAATTGATAGCCAAGAAACTAAAGTTCGTGTATTTGCAACCAATTTTAACGGCACTCAAATCCACTGACCAGAGAGAGAGTTATTGAGCTTTTCCCACGATCACCTCTTTGAGATGAAATTCAGGAGCCTAAAAAAGCAATACCTTCCACAGATCATATCTCCAAAAATATTGTGAACCAAGCTCTAAATTTTTTTGACGAATTTCCCCAGGATTTCAGCTTCGCACCATACAAATTTTAGATTCTGAACCTTCGTAGAAAAAAATTTATAGCGAAAATTCCACGATGACCTGTTTAGGAGCTTGAAAACATACCTAACTTCCACATATGATATCTCTGAAAATATTGCGAACCAAGCTCTGAAATTTTTAGAAAATCTGCCTCAGGATCTCAGCTTCGTACCCTAAAAATTTAATCTTCTGAAACTTCGTAAAAAAAAATTTATAGCTAAAATGCCACGATGACCTGTTTGGAGCAGCGAAACCCTAAAATCCAAAGCTCTGATACCAAATGTTGTGTAACCAGCTTCAAAAATAGAAGAAAAGAGATATCAACGCCTTAGAAATAAGCCACTTCGAGGGGGAAACCTCTAATAAATTACATAAATGCACAATTATTGGATGATACAATTTACAAAACCTCCTTTCTATATATAGGAGTCCATGGGGCCATAATGTAATCCTAGTGGGCCACAATGTAATCCTAGCTGACCTAAAAATAATAATTTAAGGGCACAATAATAAAAAAATGGGGGTTACAAGGGTACAATAATAAAAATAAGGGGGTTACACTAACAATAATAAGGGACTATACTAGTGATATAGGGACCTAACATATAACACGACAAAAGACTACTCCATACACACCTCAAAAAAACGGAGTTGTAGAAAGAATGAACAGAACGTTGATGGAAAAGGCAAGAAGCATGTTCAGTGTTACCTGGTTAGGACAAGAATTCCGGGCAGAGGCAGTGGAGACTGCATGTTACTTAGTTAACATATCACCTTCATCAACGTTGGAGGATAAGACTCCACATGAGGTATGGACTGGTAAGAAACCCTCTCTTTCACATCTAAGGGTATTTGGATGTGATTCATATGTACATGTTCCAAAGGAGAGAAGGACCAAGTTGGATAATAAATCTGAAAGGTGCATCTTTATTGGGTATAAGGATGGTTTAAAGGGTTACAAGCTTTGGAACCCAGAAACAAGGAAGGTTGTGTATAGCCGAGATGTGGTGTTTAGAGAGGTGAAAGATGTTGTCACACATTAAGTCCTACCAAAGGAATCAGAGAAGATAGAGTTTGAGCTAAAGGAGGATGAATCAAACTCTACAACAAAAGAAGACTCAGAAGAGGAAGAGCCACAAACTCCAGCTATGAGAAGATCAACTCGGGAAAGAAGGCAACCATAAAGGTATAGTCCATCTTCTTCTTTTTCAGGTTTTTCCTTAACTATAACTGATGATGATCCCAGAAATTTCAGGGAGGCAGTAGATTCAAAGGATGGAAAAATCTGGAAGGAGGCCATGGTTGATGAAATGGCATCCTTGCACAAAAATGAGGCATGGGATCTGGTGGAGTTGCTGGATGGAAGGAAGCCCATCGGGAGCAAATGGGTGTTTTAAAAGAAGATGAATGTAGAAGGCAAGGTGGAGAAATACAAAGCTTGGTTGGTAGCAAAAGGTTATTCCCAGGTGCCGGGAATTGATTTTGGTGATATTTTTTCTCCTGTTGCCAAAGTTACTTCTATTAGATTACTTTTATCTATTGTTGCTGCATTTGATTTTGAGATAGAACAGATGGATGTGAAGACAACATTTCTTCACGGGGATCTAGAAGAGGAGATCTACATGAAGCAACCTGAAGGCTTTATGGTGGAGGGTAAGAAAGAACTAGTATGCAGGTTGAAGAAGTCTCTGTATGGGTTAAAACAGTCACCAAGGATGTGGTATCAGAAATTTGATACCTATATACGGGGACTTGGCTTCACCAAAAGAAAGGAGGATCACTGTGTTTATTTTAAATTAATTGGTGACCATGTTATTTATTTGGTCTTGTATGTGGATGATATGTTGTTGATTGGAAATGACAAAGAGATTATCCAAGATTTGAAGACCCAGCTGTTCTCCAAATTCGACATGAAGGATCTTGGTGCTGCAAACTATATTTTGGGCATGGAAATTAAGAGAGATCGGGCAAAGAGGAAGCTCTGGTTAAACCAGAGGAAGTATGTCGAGACTATATTGCAGAGGTTCAATATTCAGGATAGTAAACCGGTGAATGTTCCTATTCCTGTAGGTGTAAATCTATCTGCTGAACACTATCTCAAGACACAAGAAGAAGAGGAGGATATGTCCTGTGTTCCATATGCAAGTGCAGTGGGTAGCCTGATGTATGCAATGGTCGGTACTAGACCAGATATTGCACATGTAGTGGGAGTATTGAGCAGGTTTATGTCAAACCCAGGGAAGGAGCATTGGACAGTAGTGAAGCGGGTTTTGAGATATTTACATGGCACTAGTGATTATGGCTTGTGCTACCAGGGAAGACTAGGATTGGAAAGAATGTTGGACATTCGTGGTTTTGTTGATGCAGACTGGGCTGGAGATCTGTACCAAAGAAGATCTAAAAGTGGGTATGTGTTTAGCCTATTTGGAGGCGCAGACAGTTGGATGAGTAAAAGACAGTCTGTAGTGGCTCTTTCAACTACAGAGGAAGAATACATAGCAGCCACTCATGCAAGAATGGAAGCAATTTGGTTGCAGAGATTGTGTTCAAGTATGGGGTTGGTACAAAAAGCTATAAGGATAGAATATGATAGAGAAAGTGCAATTTTCTTGGCCAAGAACCCTGCTTACCATTCAAAGACAAAGCACATTGATGTTCAATATCACTTTGTTAGAGATATGGTTTAGGATAAAAGGGTGTTGCTGGTAAAGGTGGACATTTTGAAGAATGTTGTAGATGCATTGACGAAGTCTGTGAGCACTCAGAATTTCTCTTGGTGTAGAGAAACAATGGGTGTTGAAGAATTGGCCCAATGACTAAGCTCTCCTGTGGTTCCCTGTGGAAAGAAAACAAGTGGGAGAATGTTGGGTATGTGTTATATTCTTTCCACGACTAGCCCCACGTGTTGTACGTTGCGCCGGGTGCAGCAGGGGCGTCACAAGGGGGGAGGAAGCCCCCATTGTTGGGGTTCGGGGCAGCGCCCCAGTGAAAATTGTTTTGGTGTGCGGACCCACTCATAGGTGTACCCACCCATGTTTTGTGCATGAGTTTGCACATGGTTTTGGGGTACGATGGTTTTCGGCCCCTGGTATTTTGTAGATCTGGTCAAGGGAACTACGGTTATGTTCTAATTCAAGGTTAATGGATTGGGGTTTATGTATTCTTCGGCATGTATATATATGTGTTGTAACACTAAAAGGAATATAATGAAAAATCAAGCTGGTCATCCCAATTTGGGATCCAGGGGAAAATCTCTGTGTTTATCTATTTTATGTTTTATGCTCTCGCTATTGTTTATTTTCTGTTATAAGATTCGTGTGTAGATAATTTTTGTTTAGGGTTAAAACCTACAATCATTACGAGTGAAGGACATCTAGGATTATGGTAGAAAGGGGCAATTATATCCAAGCAACGGTTAAACATTTCCGCACTCCTTCATAATTCAAAAAAAGAACTTTAGCATTCATTAAAAAATGATCATGATTCTTAACTTAAAAACACCTTGTACTTTAAATAATTTTCTCTCAGTTAATATGATAGCACAAGTACTCATCGACTAAGTGAAAGGACTTCTTATAAACTTTCATGATGACCACTTTCTTATGACATATGCTATGAAAAAAAAATTGTACTATGTTTCTGACAGGGTGCGTCCTTGCACTGGTATGCTTGCACCACTTAAACTATGCTATTCTGTTGGTACCATTCTGCTTGCACTTATTATATAGGATGACATGCTTCACTAGTGGAAGCATAATATCTGAAAAAAGAACAGGGAATTTAAGTAAAATATAGGCTGGACATCCAACATGACTTCCTCAAATTATACTAGAAATTTGCTTCACACTTTCTTGATGCTTGAGAGCACATCCTTTTTCTCTTTGTGTGCGAGATCCTGCAATGAATTCATGAGGGAAAAAAGAAGTGGGAAAAGGGAAATTTTAGAATGGGAAGGAATTTTGTTATAGGGATTCCAGGAATAGTACCACAAGAGGGGTAAACAGAAGTGGGAGAGGGAAAAAAATTCAAGGGTAAAGTGGGGTTTTTACGAAACGGACAGGGTAAATTTAGAAGAATATGGGAAGGTTAATAATTTTGGGATTGAAGAAGAAAACTGAGGGAATATTATGAAAGTGGAAAATGAAGAAAGGCAGAAAATTTTCTGGAAGGTCTGTACTGGTGCAAGAAAAATAATTGCAGCAAGAATTAAGCGTTACTTGAATAAAAATATCCATGCTAATTACCCCAATTGTATAAAGGTTGGTTTTTCTGAACCTGCTTTTACTTGGTGGTCACTAGAATATCTAAAGATCAAGAAGCATTCTCTTTTTACTAGAAATTTTTGATCTTCCTACCAGCAAGCTGGTTTTCAAGTTGATCCTTCTGCAATCATGTCAGTGAACTAATTTTCATAATTACAGGAAAATATTTTTTCTTTACTTTTTATTTAAAATTTATTTATTTTTTTAAGAAGAAGCAGAATTCATATTTTCAAAAATTTGGTATTACCATTCACCACTACCGTCCCGAATTGCTGTTGGTCTTGCTGTGTAAAATATTTCCTGGCAAGTGGCTGAAAATAATTCTTTAATCTGTGTCCATTTACCAAGAATACTAAATTTTATCCATCAATAGTTTTAACTTCTACTTCTCCATTCTCGAATACTTGGATCACTTCATAAGGTCCCATCCAACATGTATGGAAATTCCCTTTAAAAATTTTAAATCTAGAATAATAAAGGAGCACCCAATCACCTGGTTGGAATTTATTTTTCTGAATAGACTTGTCATGCCACCTTTTGCGTTGCTACTGAATTAGTATGTTCTGTTGAACAACATCCCTACGAAATTCATCTAACTCATTTAATTGGAGAAGACACTGTTGTTGTGCCTTAGAGAGATCTAATCCTAACTGAACTGCAGTTCTGAAAGTTTTGATCTAGAATTCAATTGGTAACAGAACCTGTTTTCCATATACTAGATCATATGGTGTATGTCCCGTGCTATTTCTCCAAGTGGTTTTGTATACCCACAAAGCCTCTGGTAATATTTCAGCCTAGTATTTCTGATGCATATTTACTGTCTTTGTAAGAATTGAATCGATCAATTTGTTTGTGGATCCACCTGGCCATTTTCTTGCGGGTGATACGGCGTGGATTTCCTGTGCCAGATCTTTGATTGCTCCATCACACCCTGTATTAGATTAGAAATAAATTGCGGACCATTTTCAGAAACAATTTCTCTAGGCACACCAAATCTAGTAAATATTTTAGTAAAAATAAAATCAACAACAATTTTTTCTGTAGCAAAGGAAATATCTTTAGCTTCTACCCATTTTGTAACAAAATCTATACAAAGCAAAATATGATTTTTACTTAATGACGTTGGATTTATTGGCCCTATAAAATCAATAGCCCATTTTTCAAACGACTCAATCATAACTTGGGGGAATAAAGGCATTTAATTGGTTTGATTAGGCTAGCCCATTCATTGACAACTATCACATCACCTGACATACTATTTGGCATCCTTAAAAAAGGAAGGCCAAAAGTAACCAGCACACAATGCTTTATATGCAGTCTGCTTATCAGCGAAGTGACCTCCACAAGGTTCATCATGAGCAGATTTCAATATGTCAAACACTTCCTCCTCTCTTACACATATACGGATAATTAGATCTGGACCAGTGTAAAAGAGATCTCCTTGAATCTAGGAGTATGCAACACTTTTATGAATAATATTCCGCTTTTCACGAGCGTACAAGTGGGGTGGTGTTTTCCCAATAACCAAATAATTAGCAATGTTAGCAAACCACGGAGAATCTGTTGACATAGAAAAAATATGTTCATCTAGAAAATCATCATTAACAGGAGTTGCTTCACCAGGATTATCTAATATAGAAAGAAAATTTGCTACAACATTAGATTTTCCTGGTCTATCAACAATAGTAACATTAAATTCCTACAACAATAGCAACCACCTAGTCACTCTACCACTAGTCAATGGTTTGTTCATCAAATATTTAATCACAGAATGCTCAGTATGTACAAATACTTCATATCCTGTAATATAGTGCCTGAACTTATTAATTGCAAAAATTACAGAAAAAAATCTTTCTCTGTAACTGTATAATTTAATTTAGCGGAAGAAAAATTCTTACTAATATAATAAATAACATAGGATTGCTTATTTTCCTCTTGTCCTAAAGTTGTGCTAATAGCCAAATCTGAAGCATCATAGGAAATGTGAAAAGGTAGGGACCAGTTAGGACCTCTCAAAACTGGTGCTTGTACCAACTTTTCCTTCAATGTTTCAAAATACTGTTGGCAAGATGTGGACCAAGAAAATTCACTATCCTTAGCTAGAAGTCGGAAAAGAGGGGCAGCTATCTTAGAAAAAATTTCAATGAATCTTATATAGTAACCAAAATGTCCTAAAAAACCTCTTACTTCCCTTTAATGTTTGGGTGCAGGAAGATGCAGAATGATTTCAATCTTTGCTGGATCAACTTGGATACCTTTATCAGAAATCAAATGGCCAAGTACCACTCCCGCTTTGCACATTAATCTACATTTCTTGTCACTCAAGGCGAGATGGGCTTCTTGACAATGGAGAAGTACTTTCTCCAGATTTTTGAGAGCTTCCTGAAAAGAATCACCAAACACAAAAAAGTCATCCATATAAATTTCTACAAATTCTAGATCAGCAAAAATGGCCAAGACTGCCTTTTGAAAGGTAGCCGGTGCATTACATAAACCAAAGGGAAGCACTTTATAAGAAAATTGACCCCATGGACATGTAAAAGTAGTTTTAGCCTGATCTTCGGGTGTAATCTGTATCTGGTTATAGCCACTGAAGCAATCCAGAAAGGAAAAATATTTATTTCCTGCAAGGGTATCAAGCACCTGGTCAATGAAAGGGAGAAGGAAGTAATATTTTAGAGTGGCTTTATTTTATTCTTGATAATCAATACAAATACGCCATGTTCCATCTTTCTTAGGTACTAGCACTAATGGGGAGACTCAGTGACTGTCGGAAATAGGAAAGATAAAACCGACATCCAAGAGTTTATGTACTTATTCCTTCACAATATCTCTTAGAGCTAGATTCATTCACCTTTGGGGTTATCAGATAGGTCGGGTTCCTTCCTGAATATAGATATGATTTGTACAAGTTTCAGGAGGAATAACCTTCATATCTTCATAGCCCCAAGCAAAGGCACTAAGATGGTTTTGCAACAAATTCACAAGTTGCTCCTGCTGAGATGAGTCCAAATCTGAACTAATATGCAAGGATTTACCAGTGCTAATCTCAACAAGAGTGGTATCAGGCTCAGGGGTGCTCAAGGGAGTGGTCAAATCCAGTGGTACAGAAGAATGAGAATCATGATTATCTTGAAAATCTAGGATGAAAATCTGGCTCAATGGCTCAAAATTAGGCATAGTGTCTAGATTATTCAGGAAATATTGAATCTCATCCTCTTGTGAAGACCTGGTATAATGATGGATAAGGGAAATGGGTTGTGTCTCCTCATAACTGCTTTGATCCAACCATAAATTATCTTGAAGGTCCTGAATGGATCTGGCAGGGGGTATAAGGTAACTTTCTTCCTAGAATCTCCATGCGAAATATATGCACCGGCCGTAGCAAGCCATGGTCAACCCAAGATCAAGGGATGTCCTCCTACTGGGTTCTTTGGATGAAGCATAATGAAATCAACAGGATATTCCTAAGAATATAATGAGATGATCACATCATCCAATACTCCTTCTGGCTTAATTTAAGATCTATCTGCTAATTCAAGGACAGTGGGAGTAGGACGAAGATGAGATAACCAAAGTTGATCCATGGTTTTCTTAGTCATGACATTAATGGCTGCCCCCAGTTCTATAAGAACATTAGATACGAGGACATTACCAATCTGAACTGAGACAACGGGGTTTCCAGGATCAGTATATTTTTCCATAGACACACATCCCATCATCAACTCTACTGCCCTACTAACAAATTGAATGGTTTGGGGTTCCAATCTCTTCCTCCCGGGTTTCTTGAGACAAAGTTCCTTAATAATATTGGTACAAATGGGGATCTCTTTAATGGCTTGAAGCAAAGGTATCTTAATGAAAATATTCCAAAGCTCAGATGCCAAACTAGTCTCAGAAACAGGCTCACTTCTTTCCATTACTAGCCTCTCTAGGAAGGGCTGGTTGGAAGAATATGGCAAGGATTCAGAGGGTAAGGGATGCTTAGTGACAAATTTCGCAGAATGGTTAAGAGTTTCATCTTCAATAATCACTATAGGTTGCTTCTGATTTTCTGATGTTACAGTCATTCCCGATCTTAATTGAATATCATGAACCCCAACTGGAATAGACTAGTACTCGAATGGTAAAGGTGGGTTTGTTACATAGATCATTTGTATTGCTTTATTATTGTTAGGATTGGGCATAGGTTGAGCAGGCAACTGAGGAGGTCGAAAGGGTGGAGGTAAAGGCAACAGTGGAGTAGTCTAACTCGGAAGTTGAGGCATTGAATAAGGTGTATGCGTAGATGGATATGAATGCATAGGTGGCTAGTGGGAATATGGAAAATGAGTTGGCCCTTTCCAACCTTGTTTCCATGGTTGAGAAGGTTGCCCATGCTGATATTTATTCCCATACTGCCACTGTTGATTAGTGTTAGGATAAGAATATGCATATGAATTATAACCAAAATAGTGTGGAGAAAATTTAGGAGCCATACCTGCACCTACTTGAGGCCAATTCCTTCTTGCTCCCATAACATACAAGTATTCAGCTTCAGGCTGCCCCCCTGTAAATACAACTTTAAGTCCTGGTATAGAGGGACATTTTTTTGTGACATGGTATTCTGCACAAATAACACACTTATTAGTTTCTTTCAAATTAAGAGGACACTCTTTAGAAGGATGCTTGTCTCTACATTTAGGACAGAAAATTACATAATGACTCTTGTTCATTTATGAGTTTTTGCTGAAATTTCAAAGAGTCTAACTGTTTGGTAACAGTATTCATTAAATAAATTTTCATGTTTTCCATTTTATTTTCTAGTCCAATAATCATAGCATCAATAAATTCAATTTTTTAATTTCTATTTCGAGTTCCTCTACCAAATCTATACTGATTTCTTGAAAATTTATTGCATAATTCACAAATTTGTTCAAAAGTTTGCTGAGAAATATCACTTTGTCCTAACAGATTTAAATTATTTCTAGCATTATCAGTAATTCCTCGTAAGAACAAGGTTATAATAGTACTGGGATCAAACTTAAGTTTCGACCTTTGTAAAATATACAGAAATATTTCTAGGTAATCTTCAAGAGTTTCATCATCATCCTGTATGATTGTAAAAATATCATCCTGCATGTCCCAAGTTTTAAAATATTCTTGATATTTAGAAAAAAACACTCTCTTCATTTGATCCCAAGAGTTTATAGTGTTTCCTCCTAACCCCATAAACCAACGTAGAGCTGAGTCCTTGAGAGTAATAGGAAATAATCTTAACTTCTGAGCATTAGTTGAATAATCATAACTTCTACACAGAATATCAAACTCGAATAGAAAAGAGTCAAGATCTTCATGAACTTTACCATGGAAATGAGGGAGAGATGATGGTGGAATATTCTTCATTTGCGCCACAGTATCAAGATCCACAATTGGAAACACAAAAGTGGATTGTTTTTTACTTACCTGGTTTTCACCAGTCCCTTCCAAATGATCTTCATGGTCCACCATTGTTTCCCTTTTACTTGTACCGCTCTCAACAGGCTAATCCATACCTGAGTTGTTGTTACCAGAATCCAAGTGGATTGTTCCTGCATGATGAGTTTTAATTGGATTTGGCTTCCTACTTACAGAAGGAGACCCAATATGAGAATTTTTTTCAGAATTCTTTTGGCCCTTAGTGGGATTCGAACCCTTACCTTTTATAGCCATTCATTTAAAAAAGAAAGAAAAATAACAAACAACTTCTAGTAAAAAATGTTGTCAGAAATCAATTAACACCAGTAAAATTCCTTCAAAGAAGCTTTTCCTTACAATACTGAAAAAATAAAGAAAAAATTACCTCTATTGTATAATTAGAAAATTATTACCAAATCAAATCACCTCCCCGGCAACGACGCCAAAATGTTGGGTGCGGGAATTACACTTAAGCAAACTCCTCAACACTTAATTTTTCAAACCGTGGGATCCATATACTTAGAGATGAAACGCAGGCAATGCCAGAGATGGTATGAATATTCCTAATATAATTCCCTACTTTCTTTAAAGGAAAGATTGCAGAATCAAATTAAAAAGAGAAAAAAGGCAACTTGAACCATCAAAATAATCTAAGACTGGAACAAGAAAGAATGCATTTGCAAAAGGAAATTAAATATAAAAGATAATAAATCCATCTAATTATTGTTTATCTACTGAGTGTGTGTTTTTCTTTAGTAGAGACACTTAGAAGTCTCATCAGATGGGCCCTTAAACCCGCTCCTTTAGAGATTTCCTTCTTGCGCAAATATGTCCTGCACTATCGCAGTCTGCTTGCACTAGTGCAGGATCAAAGATTTATGCATAAGGTATAAATGGTGTCTTTACTAAAGGATTTTTTTACTTCATGCAAGGGCTTGAAATTTTCCAGGATTAAAGCACTAAGATCATGTGGCAAGAAACTAGTTCTTGCACCGGATCGGAGCTTCCTACAGTTAGCATTTAATTCTTAAAATGAGTGTTTAATTATTGCAAGTGCTATTATACTGTTAAATAAAATTGCACACATAAAAATTGAATTTTTCTAATCTTAACAGAGTGCAGGAATAAAGAAACAATCAATATATATTTATCCTGTCATAAGCATTTAATGAAAGAAATAAGATTGCGGGAAGTAGACTAAGAAAGTTTGCTGCATCACACCAACGTGCACTGGTGCAGGTTCATTTCTCCTGCTTGGACCAGGTGGGGGAAAACCAATCAAAACAGAACTGCAGAAAAAGATATATCACACCAACGTGCACTGGTGCAGGTTCATTTCTCCTGCTTGGACCAGGCAGAGGAAAACCAATCAAAACAAAAATGTAGAAAAAGAGATATCACACCAACGTGCACTAGTGCAGGGTTATTTCTCCTTCTTGGAATAGGTGAGGAAAACCAATCTGAAGTCAAGTGCAGGAAAGGAAATTGCAGGAAAAGGAATTTTATCTACTTCACACAATGGATCTGCTTTTACTCAGACAGGAATGCATGTGCTTAAAATTAAATCACACTTGACAATACAAACACAAATTACATGAAAATAGGAAATGGGGTAAACGTGCTGGGTTGGCTAGGCCCTAGCCAACCAACACATTTCCCTTTTAAATAGAAACGCTGCTCAATACCTTAATCAATTCATCAACTCAAATACAGAAACGTAATTTGTGAAACATGAGGTGGAGCTCCCTTTTATTAATTCACTGAGGAAAGTACATACATTAATACACCGTCCAGCCCAGATTTGGGCGATAACAAAATATAAAGACCTGTTACCACCTCTTTGCCTATGTTTCTTTTATCTTCTGCTATCAAAAATTAGCTTTCTAGTCCTATTTACATTCTACATTATATACATCTTTGGGCAAAGGCCAAAATATATCATTCAACCGATTACATAACCAAACACAGAATTTAGCTTTTCGGCCTTCAAAATTAGACAATTAGCCAAACTGGCCATAGCCAATCTCCAGCTTTCGTCCTTCATAGATTCGGTCTCGGCTGCCTTTGGATCGATCTTGCTGTCGTGGTTGAAGCTTCTCAGCACGAGGCGGTGATCAAGGAGGTTCGGATCTGCTGCAAGGATTTTCTGTCGTGGCTGAAGTGGCTCCAAACAAGGCAGTGATCAAGGAGGTTCGAATCTATTGCAAGGATTCGCTGTGCTACAAAGGTGCAAGATCCGATCCTGTACTAGGATCAGCGGTCACGGTAAGTTCTCTAACTACCAAATAAACATTGGAGAAATAGATGCCTATAGATGCCTACTGACATGTCAATAGATGCCTATGTGCATATTTCACTAGGGTACCTGTAGGAGAAGGTGAACCACTCATCCTGCTCATATTCCATTGGAGAAGGTGAACCACTCATCATATCCATATGTCATCAACAGTAGGGGAAGGTGAACCACTCACCTTACATACATGTGTCCACAAACATAAGGGAAGGTGAACCAATCACCCTGTACACAACACACTACTAGGGGAAGGTGAACCACTCACCCTATGGTTGATTATAGCTCAATAAGTACTCCAAGCCCCCAGGAGCTCCCAAAAATCAATGTTCAATCTTAACCACAGATTCCTTCATATAAGGAAAAATGCCAAGTTGTTGCCTGGAAAACAAGTATAGATCTTGGTGATGATATCTGGATAGAAAATAAGATCTTTATAGCTCCATCCAACAGTGCATAGATGAATCCACAACTTTCTATGGACTTATTAATTTTCAATAGAAACCATATAAGTACTTCGCCATACTTGCCTTTCGAATGTCATGATAATTTTTTTACTTATTCTAACTGGTCTTACAGAGCTCAATAAACAATCGAGACCCTGATAGTAGGGTCTATCCATGACTTATAGCTTCTTACAGAAGAAAGCTGATCCTGATCTTATCAAGATAATATAGGTCTGCTCACTCAAATAATGATGAAGAACAGGAGGATCAACATCTGACAAATTTTATTAATAAACATTTATATCTACTTCTGATCATGGGAAAAGGTATGCTAATAAGAAGCATATCCATCAAGCGATATGAAGCCAAATATTCATCCTTTGGTAAGTGCACCAAAATCAGCAAATTTATCTTGGGAGTCATTAGACTATTATAATCAGATGTCATGAGTCAATGTCCTTTGATATAGATGACTTTCTTGGAATAAACTGTAGTAATTTAACTTTCAAAGTAGCTTTCAGATGATTTCGGCTATAATCATGAAACTACTCGATCTTTTACAAAGACGATCTTCTAAATTTGATTGTCTTCCTTCGAATTCCCAATTCATAGGAAGTATAACATCAACTGTTATATACAAAATAAATATAGCTATTCTATCAAAGACATTCATGACCTTTTCTCTACTTCTTGTCATAATGGAGATAGATAATACTGTTCAGATTAGAAAGATCAGATACTGTTACAGCCAACACTGGGATATATCTTTAAGTTGTAATACTAAGGTCTTCCATATTGAATTTTAAGAGTTTATTACTTTGATAGACATGAGGATTATTAAACACTGTATATTGTCATGTCAAGATGTCTATCCTTTGGAGGAGAGAGAGATTATAACTGACTGCTTTCCCTGAGGCCTTCCTTCCATTAGCCATCTAGCCTTGATACTTAATTCAAGATCACTTATGCAAGCATCTGTATCTTCCAACAAGGTACCTTAGATTCCTAGTACTTAAGGATAGGAAACCATTCAGACTTCAAAATGACTATGACCCCTTTAGCTCCAGAAATTTTTTATTTCTCCGAAGGTTATTAGGCACCTAATGGAATGAAAGTGATTTTTCCAACAAAGATCATTCGGTTCTTTAACTTCTTAAAGTATAATTTAAGTAGCATACCCTAGTAACAACGAAATTTATAGAAGATGAGGAATAACATTCCGATAGAGGAGGACATACTCAGTTCTGACAATGAGTATGATTAAAATATACAACCATGATGCCATAAATATTGGGGATTTTTCTTTGCTGAGATTATCCCTTTGTTCATAATGTGAATCTCATTTTCTTGAAGATGAAAAATATGTGAGAAAAAGAGGCAATATCACTTACTAATACCGCTTATATCAATGGAAATTGTAATGATGACTAATCAATGTGCAAGATCAGGACTTCATATAAACTCTTCTTGATAATAGCTCACAATTGATGGCTTTTATTATAGGGATCAAAGTATATCATGGATGTTATCATAGGAATTACCTTGGAGTACAGTAGAAAAATCTTCTTTAACAAAAGAACACCTGGAATCTGCAATACCATCATGTATATTAAGTTCAAAATTTCCAGATTAGATACCTCAGGTCTGTAACAATAAAAGTGACCGAAATTCTGCAACATCTTCAAATTTTGATACATATTTTCGGCTATAGGGAGCCTTGATCACTAATACAACATATGCTAAACGAGTTCTACTTGAGGATGACTTGAGAGTGGAAAATTAAATCTGCTAGGTAAGAATTATTATATGCAGATTAAACTCAGTTCGAGGCAGACACATCACCTTGGAAGATACCATAACATATGCTTGATTTATGCTGGAGATCGAGTTGTCCTGTCTTCAATCCACCTTAGGTCGGTGAATGCCAATGAAATTTTTGACAAATAAAATCCCAAGAAAAAATCTTTTGGCAAAGACATGCATGGTTATATATATCATAAGACCATCATTAATGTCTTAGGTGTGTATCAATAGAGGATCTGAAACTACTTAGGAACAAGTCCATGGCTTCAGATTTGTGAAAGAAGACAATATCAAATAACTCCTTCAATAGACCATATTGGAGCAAGTTATCTTCTAAGAGTCATGAGGACTTCGTGAAAAGACTACAGTCCTATGACATTTCGGATCATTAATTTCAGTCTTAATTTTTTTTAGAGAAAGGTTTAGATAAGATAACCTTCTAGGGATCTGCACGCCAGAATGTTGTCCAATCGGAAAAGAAATCTTGGACCTATGAGAGGTATGGAATTATTTCATTTTGATTGCAATTGGATGACAAGAGATTGGATCAATGGATCCCAAACTTCTGAGCAAAAATCCAAACCCTATATTCAGATACCTTTGTTGCAAATATGTGAGTATGCAAGAGACTTGGTCTTCTCTAGAATTTAATTCCAAGGTCTGCACAAGACAAAAAATTACCCCAAATTGCCACAGTTGCTAATCAAACAAGAATTTTCTGTATGATCCAGAATGAGACCTATATTCCTTTACGATGTGCCTAAGTCACAGATATTGGCTACTTATAGAACTCAGATTAGATCTTCTAGACATTATGCCCAATCTGAATTTTCTTTCAAAGAGAGATGTGCCATAAATTAATTTATGGTTTGATCTCTAGTTCCATAGCACAAGACAAATTTCCGAAGTGGAAAAAATATAGAGTGTTCAAGTTTCTTACTCTTATGCTCCTGCTTGGACTTGTCCTTGACCTAGCTCTGATTCCATGTTAATTTTTCATGTTAAAATGTTCTTTGCAAGGAAAATTACTTCAAATATCTATATTAGCTCAGATTTCATTTAGCAAACACATAAGACATAATCATCATGATAGTAACTAAAGAAAGTACATAGAAAAAGGATGCAAAAGACAAGAAAAGATAGGAGGACACATGAATATGGAACAAGCTAGGGAAAAAACCCAAGAAGGGGAAAACCCTTGATCAATTCTTCTTATTATTATGGATCAAACTTTTAGCATAGAATGAGAGAGAGAGAGTACACATAAGGACATATTGACTCTCAATATGATGAGAAATACCATATCTAAATCACGTCTGCACTCCTAGATCTGAGCATATATGAAGCCTTCTAAACTGATGACAAGGATGGAAAAAACACAGTCCTTATAGGACCTCTATACAGTCCTATCAGAGAAATGAACAAGGGACAAAAAAATTCTAAATAAGGGTTGCTTCTATTGCTTATAGTTCATGGCCAGATTAGAGCTTGTGCTACTGCAATAACCCTTAGAAAGTTATCTAACGACTTTCATATGTTTCGGCCTAGGTATGGTAAGATTGTGCCACCATAGGCTCATGAATCAGACCTTCAAGATCTCTATGTAGCCCTGAAAGGAGTGGCTAGTCCTAAGACCTACAAATTTCCACTACGGTACCCAAGATTCCTCCACAACAGCCTCACCTAGGCTTCGATCAAGCCTCACAGAACAACGAAACAGTCCCACTTCTCCACGATCCTTAAGCACAATTTCTCGGCCTACATCCCAGCCTTTGGTCCTCTGAAATAGGCTCCAGAACTACCCTAATGCATCTGTGCAGAATACCTCACCTTGGTAAGGCCTAAAAAAAAACCAAATGAGCTAGCTTCCTTGAGAGCGTGTCACAAATGGACCTTCCTCTCCTACGGAAAAACACAGACCTTTTCTCTCCAACGAGCTATTCGAAAGATGAGAAAAAATGAGAGTGGAGGCACCCCTATTTATACAAATCAGAAGAGGACTAAGGGACATGTATTTTGAACCTATTGAGCTGATATGGAGATAGGGCCGATCTTGATGATCATGAGAAAGAATAAATTCAAAAACTTACTTTTACTTATCCAAATTTTACAACATTTATATTGATTTTTCACCTCTCGGAAAGAGGAATCCAATAAAAATATCATCTCCATCATATGAGATGTCAAAGGTGGAGTTTGGCCCTAGTTTAAAAATTTAACAATAGTACCCTCCTATCATGGTAGTTTAGCTAAAATGGATGTTCTTGTGACCACTGGTTCACACCTTCAGAGCTGTCTTTCCCATTCAAGTGGGCTACTTGTGGTGGCCAAACTATTCAGGGCTATTATAAAGCCTTTAGGCTTCTTGTAATTTTTCTCTTGAGTTTAAAGGACACACCTTTAGAAAACTAAGTATTTTATAAATCTGCTTAAAAATGTGTAATTGGTTATGTGTATTTTGAAAACAATGATCAATTAATTACCCTACAATCCATTGAAACCACAGGAAGACTATATGAAGGTAGATTTGTTGTTGTTGCTGCATAGGTAATCTTGTGCCATTTTAGGATCACTATAGTATTTTTTGATTTTGAATTGGTCAGATTCAAGGATCTAGACAGTGTTAGAAAATGTAATGTTTATTTTGTAAGACTTAGGGCCCGTTAACCACTAGATTTTCCCTCTTTGCAAATTTGGAGGGTCAATGACTAGCACATTTCATCAAGCTGGCGGTTTAGAGAGATATGTAGATATGGTTTCGTTTGGGCCCAGGGTTGGTTCCTGTTACTGTAAAATCTAGCATCCTAGTGCAAAGCCTTAGTAGGAAATCTAGGTCTAGGGAAATAATGAGATCAGCCATCACTATCACCATAGTGGTTTTCCCCTGCTATTTTGTGGTTGGATACTATCTCCACAAGGGAGGCTTCTCCAACATGACTTGGAGGTTAGATGACTAAGGAATTCTAAGCCAAATCGATTTTTAAGGAGCTTATTAATTTAGACATGCTGGGAAGGTAAGGTTCATGGTGAGAGAGAGAGATGATGGTGTTGAGATTTTATTTTAATTAGATTTGGATAAAATATCACGAAGGTGACAACAATAGGATTTGTTGCTAAATTGACTCCTATTTCTGATGAGGAGTTAATGCATCCTATATTTTTTGTGAGTGAATTTATGATTCAGTTTCTACTCCCAGCTATAAAATGTAAGCCCGTAGAGGTAAATGTGCATGATGAGGAATGTGAGGTGAGTGGAAGAGATGAGCAGATGAGAAACTATGCTATTGTATTTCTCCAGTTAATGAATGAGATTTCTGATGCCCTATTAGGTGGACGTAGCCCAGATTGGTTTGGTGAACCACGTTAAAATCTTTGTCTTTCATGGTTGAATTTTGTGTGTGTCTTATTTTTTTTAAGTTTCTGCTGTGTTAACTCAAAAATTGGTATCAGGGCGGGTTGTATGCCTGTTGCTGCCTGGCAAGGAACGCTGTGTGGCTAGTGAAAAATCTGCATATGCGTGGGTTGTTCTATCTGCATCGGACCTTGCAGCATGAGGGAGATCTGATAAAAGGTGAATGCAGCGTTGAAACCAGCGTGCAAGACCGGTGAATGTAGCGTTGAAACCAGATCTGCTGCGTGCGACTGTGCGTTGCATCGTGCATTGAAAGCCATGAGTTGGAGGATCAGTATCCGCAGATCACTTCCCAAGAGACGTGGCCGTGGACTTGCTATCTACCATGAGCCGTGAGCTGTGACTGTGAGTCTGTGCATTGGGCCGTGAGTTGGTGATCGTTTTTTTAAATCAACCTCGTGGCCGTGGATTGTGAAACCGTGGACCAGTTTCTGGCTGGTTAAGGCTGCGTTAAAGCAGCGTTGAATGGTGAACTTGCAGTGGTGAAAGGTGAACTTGTTGCACGATGATTTCAATTTTTTAAAATTGATTTCTAAAATGCCAGCATTGAGCCTTTTAAAAAAATCGATTTGCATTAAAGTGTGTTGCAATGTTTAAAAAAAAAAAAATTGATTTTTATATTGAAAATCGATATGCAAAATTGATTATATTGAAAATTGATGTTTCGTATAAGTTTTGGTATATCGATTTGAGTGTTTTTAAAACAAAATCGATTATCTTAAAAAAGGTGGCACTTTATTCATTTAAGAGGAGGTGGCCCATTAGAAATCTATTATATGTAGAATGGTGGCATGTTTTAAAATTGATTTGTATTAAGATTTGATTATATTGAAATTTTTGTATATCGATATTGTATATCGATTTGATTTGTAATATGCCATTATTAAGGGCCTAAGACATTTTTTATCAAGGGAATTTTTTGTTTTGGTGAAGGGTTTTTTTAATCAAAACTAATTCCTTATGAAATTGGAGATTTTTTGTGACACGAGCTACTAAATATGGAAAAAACACAAAGTGCTTGGTTTGAGATCGAGAAGTTCAATGGCAAAAACAACTTTGAGATCTGGAAAGTGAAGATGTATGATCTACTCGTGCAACAAGGCATGGCGAAGGCGCTGTTGGGAAAAGAAAAACAGCCTTACACCATGACAGATAACAAATGGAGTGACTTGGATGAAAGAGCACTGAGCGACATTCGACTTTGTTTGGCGGATGATGTTTTGTTTAACATCGTGTCAGAGAAAACTGCTGCTGGTTTGTGGACAAAGCTTGAAAAGCTATACATGACAAAATTCTTAACCAATAGGATTCTTCTGAAGCGACAGTTGTACAGCCTGCACATGAAGGAAGGTATGACAATAACTGATCATCTGAATACCTTTAATACTCTCCTGGTGTAGTTAGAAAGTATAGAAGCAAAATTTGAATCAGAAGATAAAGATGTAACTTTATTATGCTCGTTGCCCGGGTCATGGGATCATTTTTTTAATTCTATAAGTCTTATTTCATCAGAAACCCTTGAGTTTGATGATGTTGTTGGAGCTTTGTTGTCTGAAGAAACAAGGAAAAGGTCAAATTCAGAAACCTCTACATCAGAAGCAATGATGGTCAGAGGTTGTTCTAAAGAAAGATGCTTAAGTAAGCATAACAACTCACGTTCAAAATCGAAAGGGAAGAAGAGTAAGGTAAAGTGTTGGTTTTGTGGCAAATCAGGACATTTGAAGAAGGACTGTTGGAAGAGACAACAAACATCCAAAGGAGACTCTTCGACAGAGAAGAAAGAAGCAAACATGATAGATACAGGTTCGGCATCCGTTTCAGGTATGAGTGATGAAGTGTTATCAGTTAGTTTGTCTAATCATGATCAACATTGGCTGTTAGATTCTGGTGCGTCAAATCACATGTGCATTCATAGAGAGTGGTTTAAAACTTATAAATCAATCAATGATGGAGTTTTTTACATGGGAAATGATGTCTCATGTAATATTGTGGGAATTGGAAGCATCCAGATTAAAATGTTTGATGGGACAAATAAAATTTTAATTGATGTAAGACACGTGCCTGAACTAAAAAAAAACCTCATTTCTCTAGGAGTACTAGACACAAATGGATATAAAACCCTTATTCAAGGTGGAGTAATGAAAGTTTATAAAGGAATTTTACTAGTAATGAAATCAAAGAAGGTTGGAAATCTTTTTCAGTTAGAAGGAAGAACAGAGTCAGATCATGCTTCTACAGTATCTGAAAACGATAGTAATTCTATTCGTTTATGGCATCAAAGGTTGGGCCATATGAGCGAAAGAGGATTAAAAATTTTATCTGATCGTAAGTTACTTCCTAGTTTAAAATATTCTAAGTTAGATTTCTGCAAACATTGTCTATATGGGAAACAAAGCAAGCAGAAGTTTAAAACTGGAAAACATACTAGTAAGGGAATCCTTGATTATATCCATTCTTATGTTTGGGGTCCATCTCCTACAACCTCATATGGAGGATCGTCATATTTTGTATCTTTTATTGATGATTTCTCTAGAAAAGTGTGGGTCTACATGTTAAAGAAGAAGTCTGATGTATTCACAGTTTTAAAACAATTTAGAGCATTAGTTGAAAACATCACTGGAAGAACCATTAAATGTTTAAGAACTGACAATGGTGGTGAGTTTACTTCAAAGGAATTTGATAATTATTGCAAGGACACTGGGATCGAAAGACATAAAACCACTGTATATACTCCTCAGCAAAACGGAGTTGCTGAACGCATGAACAAGACTCTCTTAGAGAGAGCAAGAAGTATGCTTAGTAACGCCAATTTGCAGAAGGAATTGTGGACAGAAGCGGTTTCTACAGCTTGTTACTTGGTAAATCGATCACCATCAACTACGATAGGATGCAAAATTCCTCAAGAGGTATGGAAAGGTTATCCATGTGATTATTCTAAAATGAAATTTTTTGGTTGTGATGCATATGCTCTAGTTCCGAAACATCATCGTTCTAAATTAGATCCTAAATCAAAAAGATATATATTTGTTGGATATGGTGATGGGACTAAGGGATACAGGTTGTGGGATCCTACTACTCACAAGATCATCATTTACAGAGATGTTAAATTTAATGAATCCTCACTTGAAAATCCAGATGTAGATGATAAATTGAAACATGATAATGTACCTAAGCTTCAACACATTCAGTTTGAAACCAGTTCAAATACTGATGATAGTCCAGATGAACAAGTTTCAAATTCAGATCATGAACAAGTTTCAGATGCAGATCATGAACGTGTTTCAGATGCTGATCATGAAGAAGTTCCTACAGATAATAATCAGCAAATTGTGGAAGTACCAGAAACATCTTTAAGGAGGTCTACGAGAATCAGACGTCTTCCTAAAAGGTATGATGATTATGTTACTTCAGTTGCTTTAACCGCTAACGATGATGAACCTTTGTGCTATCAGGAAGCTATAGAAGGTTCAAACAGTGGTAAGTGGAAAGAGGCTATGAAGGACGAGATGAAGGCATTAGACAAGAATGCCACATGAGATCTGGTAGAACTTCCTAAAGACAGGAAAACTGTGGGATGTAAGTGGGTTTACAAATTGAAGAAGGGTGTTGATGATACAGAAGACAGGTACAAAGCGAGGCTGGTCGCGAAAGGTTTTTCTCAGAAAGCCGGCATTGACTTTCATGAGATATTTTCACCAGTTGTAAAAATTGTTTCAATTCGGATTGTGTTAGCATTAGTTGCTTTACTTGATTTAGAATTACATCAACTAGATGTTAAAACTGCATTTTTACATGGAGATTTAGATGAGGAGATTTACATGGAACAACCGGAAGGGTTTGTTCAAAATTGCAACAAGAAATTTGTCTGTAGGCTCAAGAAATCATTGTATGGTCTGAAGCAGTCGCCTCGACAATGGTACAAGAAATTTGATTCTTTCATGATGAGTCAAAATTATATAAGAAGTGAATATGATCATTGTGTTTACTTTAAGAAATTGAGTAATGGCATGTTCATTATCTTAGTGTTATATGTTGACGATATGCTTTTAGCAAGCAAAATCATAACAGAGATCAACAGGTTAAAGGCTCAGATGGCTAGGACATTTGATATGAAAGATCTAGGAGCAGCAAGACAGATTTTGGGCATGGAGATTTTCAGAGACAGGAGCAATGGTAAGTTGTGGCTATCACAACAGAAGTATGTTGAGAAGATACTCTTGAGGTTTGGTATGAACAATGTGAAGCCTGTTTCAGTCCCTTTTGCTTCCCATTTTAAGATTTCTTCAAGTTTATGTCCTAACACTAATGAAGAAAAGGAATATATGTCTCGAATTCCATATGCCAATGTAGTAGGTTGTTTGATGTATGCGATGGTTTGTACTCGACTAGATATTTCACATGCAGTTGGGGTTGTCAGCAGGTATATGGAAAATCCAGGAAAAGAACACTGGTCAGCAGTGAAATGGGTGCTTCGGTATCTGAGAGGCACAAGTGATTATTGTATCACTTATAACAGGAGTAGTGAATTTGTTTGCGGATATGTTGATTCCAATTTTGCAGGTGATTTGGATAAGAGAAGGTCAACTTCAGGATATGTCTTTACTCTTGCAGGTGGAGCTATTAGCTAGATGTCAAAGCTACAAAACATTGTTGCTTTATCCACTACAGAAGCAGAATACATAGCTGCTTCACATGCTTGCAAAGAAGCGGTTTGGTTGAAAGGTTTGTTTGGTGAGTTTGGTAGGTTGCAGGACAACATCAAGTTATTTTGTGATAGTCAAAGTGAAATTCACTTGGCTAAAAATCCCGCCTATCATAGTAAATCAAAGCATATACCTATCAAGTACCATTTTGTAAGACAGGTTATCACTGAAAGGGGAGTGTCTCTTGAAAAGGTGCATACAAAGGAAAACTGTGCAGACATGTTCACGAAACCAGTTTTGTTAGAGAAGCTATGATGGTGTCTGGCTTCTCTTGGCTTGCAGAAAAGATAAAAATAATAATGGAACAGGGTATCAGGCTAATTGTTGTCAAGGTGGAGATTGTTGAGATTTTCTTTTAATTAAATTTGGAGAAAATCTCATGAAGGTGACAACAATAGGATTTGTTGCTAAATTGACTCCTTCTATTTCTGATGAGGAGTTAATGCATCCTATATTTGTTGTGAGTGAATTTACGATTAAGTTTCTACTCCCAGCTATAAAATGTAAGCCCGTAGAGGCAAATGAGCATGATGAGGAATGCGAGGTGAGTGGAAGAGATGAGTAGATGAGAAACTCTGCTATTGTATTTCTCTAGTTGATGAATGAGATTGTCGATGTCCTGTTAGGTGGACGTAGCCCAGATTGGTTGGGTGAACCACGTTAAAATCTTTGTCTTTCATGGTTGAATGTTGTGTGTGTCTTATTTGTTTCTCATACCTGAAGTTTCCATTGCGTTAAATCAACACAATGGACTCAAGAATCTATTAGATTAAGCCTAGAAGGTTTGATTTCTGAAGTTGTATAGATTTTCAAGTTAGTTTTCCCTCTAGCCACCATGAATTTACTAATTGCAGTTACAAATGAGGTTCTTAGGATAATACACTTCTTGGAGCATACATAACTTGCAACAATAACTTTAAAATAGCCAATTAAGGGTATTATTAACAAAACATCAAGTCTATTGAGGGGTAAACAAGAGGAAGGTTAGCACAAGGTATCTAATAGCGGAAAATGTGTTAAGCAACAAACAAACCCTAGATGTCAGCCCTAAAATTATGGGTGAAAAATGCATGATATGATGTATTTTTCCTTTTCAAAATTAATAGATTAAATTCCAAATTTAGGGCAATGACATATAGGTAAAATAAAGCTATAAATGTAGATTTTTCCAAAATGTAACCCATGTTTACCATAAAATTAAAAAAGCTGGAAAAATTTATTTTGATTGATGCACAAGGACTACTACCTTCAATCAATTGGGCATATGCAGTCAAGAGGATGGGGTTAAAGGAAGAGGACCTTGGACAGAGAGGGGTGAGAGAAACTAGCTCTCTACCAAACACTAGAGACTTTCAATTTAAATATATTTAAGGTCAAGGGATGCAATCTAGTTCCCTTGATGGATACTTGCTAACAAATTTCACATATGAAGAAACAAGAGTTATTAAAGATATAAATTTTATCAATATGGCACAAGTTAAACCTTAATTCCAATAATTACAAAAAAAGGGAATAAAATAGCATTAAAATTACACCATTTATCCAAAGCATTACTTCATTAATCCAAGAAAGTCTCTCCATGAAAAACATATTCACCCCAAGATAATTCAATACCCTAATAAAGCATTGCAGCCAAGAGAAAGAATAGAAACTAGTGCACACTATTTCTAAGAGAAATATTTGAGTGTGTATGACAATGATTCACTCAATTTGACTCCCCTCTATTTATAGAGGGTAACCAAGTTGATTTGAGGAAATTCTACTAGGGTTGACCTGAGTTTGGTTATTGGTCAGTTTGAGTTTATTGAATTCAGATTGTATTCCTTGATGAATTCGATAAATTTCTCTAAGAAAAGGTTGTTGGGTTTGTCCTAGGATAAATTTTGTGTCTCTTGTGTTTGGCTATCTATACTATCATTATTTTTTTATTTTTGATGATTTTCCTATTAAATTACTTAATGATGAATGTGGTATAATATGATTTGATTTAAGAATCATTGGAAGTAATTAGCAATTAAGGAAATTTAGAAAAATCAATAAGATGAAGCCTTCTCGAAGTTCATGGAGTTCAAAGCCTTGGTGGAGAACCAGATTGGTAGGGAGGATCAAGGCCCTAAGGTCAGACAATGGTGGGTAGTACATCTCCAGTGCCTTCAGAGACTTATGTGCCAAGGAGGGTATTAGGAGAGAGATCACCACACCTCATATCCCTCAACATAATGGGGTGGTTGAGTGCAAGAACTAGATCATTGTTGGAGTGACTAGGGATATGTTGCATGACTGGGGGCTACCTATGTTTATTTGGGCAGAGGCATGTGATAATGTAGTATATTTGCAGAATAGGAGCCCAGAAAAGGTGTTGAGCAGAGTCACACTAGAGAGGCTTTCACGGGTAAGAATCTTGACGTGTGTCACTTCCAGATCTTTGGAAACCTTTTTTACTGACATGCGTCTTCAAATAATCATAAGAAGATGGAGCCCACAATAAATAAGGGTATTTTCGTGGGCTACAATGAGATATATAATTCATACAGGATGTATATTCCAACACTCAAGAAGAAAAT
Source organism: Pinus albicaulis (assembly GCA_034641835.2). Classification (NCBI taxonomy): domain Eukaryota; kingdom Viridiplantae; phylum Streptophyta; class Pinopsida; order Pinales; family Pinaceae; genus Pinus; species Pinus albicaulis. The sequence goes on along the minus strand of JAXQQM020060798.1, from coordinate 391,769 downwards.
TACTAGGCATTATGTGAATTTTGAGGAATTAAGGGCTCTTAGGAATTCCTTGGAGTGTGAGTAGGGTGTGACAAAGGAGGAGGAGGAGCAAGATCCCAAGCAGGAGGCTGAGCCAACTCTTCAAACTTCATCATGGCAAGTTATTTGGGCACGCTAATTGGCATGTAGATGAGGAGAAAGCATAGGAACACGAGGAGAAAGTAGAGCTAGAGGGTCCCATTCAACTAGTGACTCCCAATGCAGGGGGAGGACGAGATTGGTGGGTAGATTAGTTGATTAGGGAGGCCCAGGAGAGAATTGGAGCCCCCAACTCCACATTCAGAAAAAGTAAACAACCACAAAGATATACGGGGTACATGGCACTTATGACTAAGGTGATAGACTCAAAGGCTTCTTGCTATAAGGAGGAAAATTCTCAACAAGCATGGAAAAATGGCATCATTGGAGGAGTATCCCTTTATCATGCAGAATGACGTCTGGGATATTGTGCCAAGACCACTTGAAAAATCAGTTGTGGTGTCATGTTTGGTATACAAGATCAAGCACAAAGTTGATAGGAGTGTAGAGAAATGTAAGGCTAGATTTGTGGCCAAAGGTTTATCTCAGGTCAAAGGGATAAACTATGGTAGTTGATGGGAGTGTAGAGAAATTTAAGGCTAGATTTGTGGCCAAAGTTTTCTCTCAGGTCGAAGGGATAAAATATGGTGAGACGTTTACACTAGTGGCTCGATATTTTTCCATCAAGACTATTCTGGCAATTGCGGTGCAGATGGGGTGGAATATCCACTAGATGGACGTTAAGACATCCTTCCTTAATGAAGTTGTTGACGAACATGTTTATGTTGAGCAACCTAAGGGATCTGAGACTTTCAACAAAGATGTGCACGTTTACAGGCTAAAGGGAGCTTTTTATGGGCTCAAGCGGGCATCGAGGGCATGGTATGCCTAGATAGACAACTACCTTCTTGTATTTCACTTCCCCAAGAGTGAAGTTGACTCTAATTTGTACTATATTATGGTTGAGGGCCAACCTCTCATTCTTGTGTTATATGTTGATAATTTTATATTGACAATGGACGAGGAGCTCATATGTGATTACAAAAGATCTTGTAGAAGAGTTTGACATGAAGGATATAGGGCTTATAAACTATTTCCTTTGATTGGAGGTATGGGAGGGTCATGGGGAGATAATCTTGGGACAGGGAAGGTACACACAAGAGATTCTCAAGAGATTCCACATGCAGGATTGCAGGCCCATGACCATGCCTGTAGTCACAAACTGGAGGAAGGTGGATGCTACTAGACGTGAGCGAGTGGATGCCACTCTTTACAAGAAAGTCATAAGGTCATTGATGTATTTGGTGAACACACAAACAAAAATTTTCGTCGCAGTCAACCAATTTATGGTTGAGCTGACTAGAGGGCATTGTGTTGTTTCCAAGCACATGTTGAGGTATCTCAAGGGCACAATAGATTAAGGGTTGTTGTACATACAGGTTGATGGAGTCAGTCTTAGGTGTGATAGAGGAGCCAGAAGGGATAACTTAGTTGGTTGAGTTCCCGTTTCTAAGTACCTCGCCTATTGGGGGGTCACAAGGTCAAATATCCTCTACGCCCTTGGGGTTAGGCCTTGCTATTTTTGTCGATGGGTAGATCCCTTCAGGTAGATCTACTTGGATTCTCCCATGGATGTAGTGACCACTCAATGTCCGTGAACCACCCTAAAAAAAGGTGTAATAAAGGGAGCAAGTTTTAATTTGTAATAGACGTAATGATTTTAGCCTTCCCTTTTGTACTTTAGTGGCATTAGTTTGCATGTAACATAATCACAAGCATTGCAGGTTAAAATAAAGCTAACACATGTTGTATTTGTTTTTTATCACAAAAAAGAATTGCATGGTAAAAAAATCTAGCATGTGTTGGATTTGTTTCTAGCACAAACACAAATATTTCATGCTTAAACAAATCTAGCACCTACTAGATATGTTTCTAACAAAAAAACAAGTATTGTAGGGTAAACCAAAAGGACAAACACAAGCATTGTAGGGTAAAATAAATCTAGCGTGTGTTAGATTTGTTTCTAGTAAAATTAGAAGCATTGCAGGGCTAGAGACAAATCTAGCATGTGCTCGATTTTTTTCTAGAACAAAAAAAACATTACAGGGTAAAAAAAAACTAACATGTGTTAGGTTTGTTTCCAACACAAACACCAACATTGCAAATTAAATAAATCTAACACGTGTTATATTTCCTTCTAGCAAAAACACATGAATTGCAATTTAACACATATCTAGTGCATGCTAGATTTGTTTCCATCACAAACACAAGCATTGTAAAGTGAAACAAATGTAGCATGCATTAGATTTATTTTTAGCACAAAAAGAGACATTACGAGGTAAAGCAAATCTAGAACATGCTATATTTGTTTGTAGTACAATCACAAACATTTTATGATAAATAAAACCTAGTGCATGATAGATACGTTTTTAGCACAAATAAAAACACTGCAAGGTAAAAAAAATCTAACTTGTGTTAGATTTGTTTCTAGCACAAACACAAGAATTACCTGACAATGCCCTTGTCTTTTTCCTGACACTATATTTTTTTACTCTACAATGCTTCTGTTTCTGCTAGAAACAAAGGTAAAACAAATCTAGTGTACGGAAAAACACAAGAACATTATCGGGTAAAACAAAAGCACTAACAAAAGCATTTTAGGGTAAACTAATCTAGTGCATGTTAGAATTGTTTCCAATACAAACACCAAAATTGCAAAGTAAACCAAATATAAGATGTGCTAGATTTCCTTGTAGCATAAACATAATAATTGCAAGGTAAAACAAATTTTAGTAAAAACACACACATATGCATTGCAAGGTAAAACATAACTAGTGTGCCCTAGATTTCCTTCTAGCAAAAACTCAAGAATTGTAGGGTAAACCAAACCTAGCACACATTATATTCATTATTAGAACAAACACAAGCATTGCAAGGTAATACAAGTCTAGCGTGCATTAGATTTTTTTTTCAAACAAAAATAATAATTGCGAGGTAAAACCAATCTAGCACACACTAGATTTGTTTGTAGCACAATCACAAGCATTGCAAGTTAAAACAAAACTAGCGCGCACTAAATTTTTTTAAGCACAGACAGGTGAATTGCAGGGTAGAACAATTCTAGTGTGCACTAGTTTTTTTTAGCACAAACACAAGCATGGTAAGGTGAAACAAAAAAAATCTATTTCATTCAAGGTTTGCTTCTAGCATAAACACAAACATTGTAGGGTAAAACAAATCTAGTGTGCACTAGATTTTTTTCTAGAACAAACATAAGCATGGCAAGGTCAAAAAAAATAAATCTTAGCTCATGCTAGGTTTTCTTCTAGCACAAACACAAGCACAAAAATTGTAAGGTAAGACAAATCTATTATAAGGAGAAGCATAAAAAAAACATTGCAGGGTAAAACAAATATAGCTCACTCTCTCTAGATTTCTTTCTAGCACAAACACAAGCATTGTAAGGTAAAAAAAATTTAGTGCTCGCTAGATTTGTTTTTTAGCACTAACACAAGCATTGTAAGGTAAAACAATTCAAGTGTAAGAAAAAATACAAAAGCATTGTAGGGTAAAACAAAAGTGCAAACACAAGCATTACAGGGTAAAATAAATATAGCACACAATACATTTGTTTCTAGTATAAATGAAAACATTATAGGATATAACATATATAACGTGTGTTAGAGTTGTTTCTAGCATAAACACCAACATTGTAAAGTAAAACAAATCTAATGTGCAATAGATTTTATTCTAGTATAAACACAAGCATTGGAAGGTAAAACAATTCTAACACGTGTTAAATTTTTTTCTAACACAAACATAAAAATTGCAGGGTAAAACAAATCTAGCACATGCTAGATTTGTTTCACAATGCAATGTGGTTTTGTTTGTGCAAGAAGGAAATCTAACACAAACTTAGTGTGTGTTAAATTTCTCTTTCTGTGTAGCATATTTATTATTCTTGTTTATTTTATGAAAAATATAATGATGAAGGTAATGATAGTATTTATAATTCATATTTTTTTGAATATTAGAAACTTTAGTAGTAGTTTCTTAATTTTATTTTCAGAAATCCTAGACTATGAAGCCAAAGAAAATTCAAAGGAAGCATCTAAGGGAGAAGAAAGTTAAGAAAATTTACCACCAAAATTTGATGTAAATCGTATGGAATTTTCAACACAAGTTTATAATTTGCTACAAATGGTTATACATTATGCGAATAAATGAATTGTGATTAATGAAGTTTGAGCTACAATTTTTTTATAAGCAATTTGCATATGGTTTGAAATCCCCTATTCTTATGCATGTGTGAAATGAAATGCTGTAAAAAGTGTTTTCATAATATTTTTTAACTTGTTTTTTTTTTTTAACTCATTGAAATTTGTCAAATATTTCTATACAAATGTTTTTAGATTCTAAGGACTATTAGATTCCACAGACATCGTGATTTATTAGTGTATTTTGTAGCCTTTTTTAGTTTGAGTTGACTTGATTTCACGGTACCAATACACTCGTAGAAATAAAATATTTTTGAGCTTTTAAATTTATAGTAAGGTAGTGTTAATGAAAATTATTGGTTGAATGGTTCTTTAATGTGTTCATATAATTTTTTTAAAAATTTATTTATTTATAGAAATTTAAAAAATGGATCAGTATGTAGAAATTATTAGAAAATGGGTATGTTTGTATGATTTGGACCATTGCAATTATTTTTTAGTTGTTGTTTACCTTGTCATTAGATCTCTTAAAAATTTCTGATTTGAGGGATTTTTCATTGTTTTATTATAACTTCTCTTTTTCTAAAAAAGTTTACAAACTATATTAGGTTGTATGTAGCACCAACAATAGAAGTATATATTGCACTAAAATAAACGGTAAAAAAAATTAAGGATATAATTCAAAATTTAATAAATAGTTAATTAGAATATTTGAAATTTAAAAAATGTATTAGTTTTTATGTGGAAATTAATTTCCCAACACACAAAGAGCGATGAACCTCGATGGGGATGGATCAAGCTGACCCAAAACCAGATCTGCTATAAGACACCCGCATCCATTTTTTTCACGGGAAGATAAGGAAATTTCAATTAAGCTTGAACAAGGAACCAAAAAACTGATGACAAAAAACAACGAGACAATAGAGTTGGAGGACTCTTTTCAGGTTCTACTAAAAACTGTATCTGGGGTTACAAAACTAATATGGGTGCAACATACTAAATCTATGAAAAAATTGAAGCAGAAAGGTCACATAGAAACTGGCATCCCTGATTCAGCCTAAGTTCTTTTTTTTCTGGCAAAGTATTGGAGGATGACACACAATTCAAAGGATGTGGGATTCAAAGGAACTCGACTATCATCCAGATCTCTAGATTATAGGGAAGGGTTCCTGGAACACCTATACCATCTAGAGAATCTTACTTAGGAAAGGGCCAGGTTTCCTTCAAGGATGCCTTTAAGGGGAAAGTAGTCTTACAGGACAAACAACCCCCAAATATTCCAGGCCATTATATGGTGGATAAGATGGAAAACACACCAGAGATAACTCTCGAATTACCATAAGTAAGTGATCTATTCAACATTCTTCAATAAAAAGAAATCATTGGTCATTTTAATGGTTTTTTCCAAAAATACGATGTGCTAAATGAGTGGAATCACTAAAAATGGACTAGCGAAAGCGATATTTATTTATGAACAAAAGGACTTTTTGTGGTTTAGTTTGATTCCCAAAAATATTTTAACTATCATAAACGATGGTCCATGGTTTTGGTGAAGGGCGGACCTATTCGTACCCCCATGATTCCCTGATTTTGATGCAAATTCAATGGTTGTAACAAAAATGATGGTATGGGTATGAATTCACAACCTTTCACTTCCTTTTTGGCACCATCAGGTTGTTTAAGGAATATGAAACTCTTTGGGAAGATTCCTAGAGATAGACAATGAAAGAATTGAAAAATGCATTTTTACTTTTGCCCGCATTTGTATAGAAATGGAGCTAAGTAAAGGTTTTCCAGATAGTATGAACATGATACATAAATATTTCAGGTGGGTGTAGTCGCTAGACTTTTAAAACACAACTTTTCGTTGAAGGATATGTCAACAAACATGGCATCTTCAAAGAACATCTAAACTGAAAAAGAAAGGAACAAAAAATAAAGTTCAAAATCAGAAAATATGGCAATTCCCTCATAGTTCTTTATCAGAAGATGAGGAAGAAATGGAAGAAAATCAAGAAACTCAGGGAATATGACAACAACAAGGAGCACAAGCGAGGGAGGAAGGGAAATAGGATTTCAAATAACAATTTGATAGCCCTCCCATCATTTTTTCTCCCTCACCTACTGAGCTTCAAACAAAAGTCACTAAAGTCACTATAGGTACATGTGGAAATAAAATATCACATGTGTCTAAGAGTTTTGACTCAGACAAAGAAAACATCACAAGGAATAATGAGCTAGCCTTGGTTTCTTCTTCCTCACATTCGAGGACTTGGCAGATTGTCCAAAAGAAAAAGAGGCAAGCGCGAAAAGACCAACCCTACTAGCACTGTAAATTAATTATTTTTCTCTTTTGGTAGCCTCACTAATATGCGTGCTTGTGCACATGGGCCCTTCGAGGCATTCTTAATGCTTAATTGCATATACACAAAGTAACTTTTCATTATCATTAATAGAAAGTTGCTGATTTTTTATTTTGGGAAAACTTGTAAAATTCGCTTTGTTACAAATGGAAAAAAATTATAATATATACTAACGTCATTTTTCAAATGTTTGGAAATGTTATGTTTTGATGTTCTTAAGCAATGAAGTGTTGAAGTTGATATATGCTAATGTGATATATATGGTTGCAGTGTAGATGCATATGGGAGTTAATGTAAGTTGAAATATGTTTTTGATCTTTGAAATGGAAGGAGTATTCTTCCAATCATTTATTGGAGATGAACCAAGTTGTCATATTCAAAGAGAAGTAAATTGACAGTTTCATAATAACTCCTATTTTTTAAGTCCTTATACGTTGTAAGTATTAACATATTGCTTAGAAAATTATTATGTGGCAATATGCATATTAGATGTCACTGAAAAGTACATATGATAAGCACTTGGAAAATAAAATATTGATATAGGGGATTTTAAATTCATATGAAGCAGGTCTTGTTGCCATTTGAAAACAAAAGTGAAAGAAAGGAGAACAATACAATTCTACGAGAAAATATTGATTGATATGTGGTCCCAATATGTAGATAAATGTGAACAATCAAATATATTGCTAATAGATGCATCAAAGCATCCTTCTCAATTCAATAGATATCAGTCAAACCACATCTTAATAAAAGCCTATACAAGACAAGATCATGATAATTGGCTTATGCAAGTTTTATTTCCATTTCTTAAGCCATTTCACTGTATCAAACATAAACGTGAGTACATTTGAATGTTCAATAGAACATGCACTTCATTGTAATGAATGGGATTTTTAAAAATAAATTTACTCATAAGAGCATTATAATTTATCAATGCAACTTGGACATAGTTTTTTGTGAATGAATTTGTATGATTTATTATTTGTTTCAAAATATATGAGAATTGAAAATTATACTAATATACATTATTATTATTATTTATAAGTATTTTTGCATTGAATTTGTTGTACAAAAGATTTATTTTTATTATGTATATATCTATATATTAATTTACAATTTTTAAATGAATTATTTGTCATTGAAATCATCTTATTATATGATACATTGAGGCAAAAATTTATTTTATGGATTTATATTTAATTATATTTATTAATACTCACATATAAATGTGAAATGTAATTTTTTAAATAAAGTTCTATGTAAATAAATGTACAACTTTTACCAAAAAAATTATAGATAATTTAGTTGATAAATGCTGCATGCACTATTACAGCTAATAGAAAATGGGGCATAGGTAATGGGCCATAGATGAATGATTTGAACTTTCTGAAGTACAAGATCTGTTATTTCCCAACTGATATTTTTTGGTAATTTTGTGTAGACTTCAATTAATATTTTTTATTGCAATCATATCATATTGAAAATTATCAAGACACACAGTCACTTGCTGACTTTTAATGGCTTATAAAAATGCATTAATATCAATGTATAAATCTGATATAAAAATTTTAAAATCAAAATCCATTGTAAAAAAGTTTTCATTTCTTAAAAAGACATATAATTAATTGATAATGATTGTTAGTGGAGTGTTAATATTTCATTGAGCATGTATGATAGATGATTTATGTCTTTGAACTTTATGAATTGTAAGGAATTTCATATCGTTGTCTAGTGATGAGTTTTTTCATTTGAGCCAACAAGGCTCAAAGTTATGTTATCAAATTTTATTTATTTGTATTTCTTAATACGAGTGTATTAATGTGATATATAATAACGATAAATTATGAATAATTTATTCCAAAAACAAATATTATTATTATTATTTTTTATAATAAGTGCTAAGTAGACTATTTAGACTAGTGGGAAATGGGACATAAATTAGTGAATTCAAACTTTAAATTTTAAGGCATTTGATTTTCAATCCATAATTCTTTGTAACTTACATGTGAAAGTAAATCAATTATTTTTGTCTGCAATCGTATGTTTCATATGGGCTAATAAATCAGGAAGCCATTACTGACTTTCATTTTCTATCACGTGGTTTAATAAGAGTGTATAAATGTGATATCGTTGTTTTTGGAATCAAAATCCATGTTAAACAATTTTTTTTTCATAATTAAACATGTAATAATTAATTTATCATGAAGATAATGAATGTTAAGTGGACTATTCATTAAGCCCCAAGGGTTAGCTCAAGAAGTCTAGAGCCAAATGTGAAGTTCTTTGATATTTTTGCTAATCACGGGTCTGATGGGGTGAGGTTCCATAACTAGGGCCAATGATTTACTCAATGTACCATTTAAAAAATGGTGGGATGTACTCTGGGGTTTCTCGTGCTTTCATTCCAAGTAAAAATAAAGAAAACATGGACTATTAAAAGTTATTCAAGAGATGAGTCATAATTGGTCGTCTTTAAATGGTTTGCATATATGACATTTGATTTTCCCATCCACATTAATAATTTATAAAGTTCAAGTCCTAAATAAATTAATTCTAATAGAAATAATATGATAGAAGCCAACACATTAACCCATTTATTGAATTCTATTTAGTTAGTTGCAGTGATACAAGTTTATGAATATATTTCACTTTTGAAATTATTTAAGGTCTTATGTACGTAAACTTAATTGATGAGTTATATGTGGTCCATTTGGTTTTCAATCCATAACTTTTTATAACTATGTATTACTAAATCAATTACTTATATATGCAATCATCTCATGTAATTCTATCAGTCAGGAAACCATTTATTGAATTTTATATGCCTATTATGTGGTGTGATATCAATTCATAAATGCGGCATTGTTGTTCTTGAAACAAAACTCCATGTAAAAGAAAATGATTTTCCTGATAAAAGGTGGAATAATTACTTGATAATGAATGTCAAATGGACTATTCAGGCTCATTCAAGAGATGTGGCATAAATATACGTCTTTAAACTTTTTGCACCATAATATGAGATTATATTTTTCCATCCATAATAACATTATGTAAATTTCAACATTTAAATAAATTATTTGTAGTTAATATAATCGAATAGGTGCCAACAAGACATGGAGCTATTTACTAAATTCTATTTAGTTATATGCTTCCACAATACATGTTTATAAATGTAACGGGTTATTGAAATAAAGTGCTTGATGTAAGTAAAGATACAAATTTTACAAAATAAATAATTTAGAATTTAATTGATAATACATTTTAAATGGTTTACTTCGATTTTTTATCCAAAACTTTTGCTAACTATATATTCTTAAATCAATAACTCATATTTGCAATCATATCATATAAGTCAATAAGTTAAATATTGACTTATATTTTCCTATCATGTGGCTTAATATGAATGTATAGAGGTGATATTGTTGTTTTTGAAATAAAACTCCATGTAAAAAAAAATGATTTTTTCAATAAAACATGGAATAATATATTGATAATGACTACTAAGTGGAATTTCAAGGTTCACTCTAGAGAAGGGTCAGAAATGAATGTCTTTAGAATTTTTGCACCATTATTATGACAATTTTCTTATAAATTACAATTAATCGATAATGAATTTTAAATGGTGTTTAAAAAAATTATAATTATTTTTAAGTGGTTTGGAACTCTCCTCAGTTCTTTATAAAGGCACTAAGGGGACTTATAAAATTTAGCATAAAAATTTATTTTACTTAGTAACTTTCTAGTATACTAGTTGCAATGAAAGATTTGCAAGGGAGGAACTCCTTACCAAGTCTTACACTGAGATCCTCATAACACCATCATAGTTTGATCAAGAACTCCTCCTTTGGGTTGTGGGAAACTTGGGGGTGACAGTTTTAGGGCACAAAATTTTTGACATCAAGGAGTCTGGTTTATCATTCGTAACTATAATATCTTGCTTTCAAGTTATACATAATAATAATATGATTTAATTGATTACTACTAATAGCTACTTTCACACCCATATTATGTATTGATATTTTGTGCCAGACAATTCCATGTTTGACCTCTTCATTTATCACTAATTGGTGTGACATTACTAAAAATATTTATCTTATCTTATCTTAAGTTATTTGTGATTTTTTCAAGAGGCGTTTTACAGTATGGAAAGAACCCACATAAAAATTTACACTTGCAAATGTATATTTACAAGGATATGTGAAGGTCCCCATTAAATGTTCTCATTAAATGTTTTGGTCATAGAGTAGTCAACATAAGTTTGAGTTAGTCATTTGGTGGGTTTACCAATGGCGCTTTACAAGCACATAGTATTGCATATCCCATGCTATTTTTTGTGTGTTATTTGTTATGATGAAGCCTACTTAAAGGCTTCAACAAATCCATTATGAAATGCAAGACTTCCAGCTTAGATCCATCTTAACTCTAGAATTGGTCCATATTGGCACTCTAGAATTTCTTTTGTTGGTTTTGATTGTTAAAAGAATAAATTTAAACATAATATGGGTCTTATGTAATATTTTTTCTTGTTGATTATAAATGCTATTAACATCCTAAATTATATAATTATAAAATATGATACTAAAAAAATAAACAAAATTGCTAATAATACCTGCAATTAAAATTGTTATGGTAATAAACATACTAGTGTAATTCTACGATTAAATAAATTTTATGAAGACTTTAAAATTGAGCCAACTTTCTACTAGAATAGTAACTCATCACAATTAATGCCATTTTTACTATATCTAATTATAATTAAATTGGTAAATAATAATAATACAAAAAATATTCTTGTTACCAACTAATATTATTCAACTTTTAAAAAGGAACCATAAATAATATTAGAAGAAATAATGAAAGGAGTCCAAGATTAAGACATTAAATATTTTCTTCTACAAATTTTTATAATTTTTGTTTATATAGCTTATCATGATAATTTTATTTCAAAAAATGGTGAATAGGTACATTCAAATAGTGAACTAACTTTTTTTCAAACTTAATCTACTTAAAGTTCTAAATTCTAGATCCACTCAATAATTCAAAATTTAATAAAACATGTTTGTTGTTAAAGTCCTTGTAATAGAATACTTGAAAATTTAATGAAATATGTGTTACACGTAATAATTACATCATGATATGAGTCAAATGAAAATTATTAAGACTGAAACTAGTTAAATTCTTAAACATATGTAAGTATGTGTGTAATTGTTTGTAATGGAAAATTAAATGCTATCATGTTATGTTGAATTCTCAAGTTATCGAGTGAGTTAATTGGTTAGGATGAATAGGTTCTCAAGTTCTCAAGTTTTTAAATATTACTTGAATACTTTAAACACAAATAACTTCCTTACAACTCACTTGTACTAAGATAATGTTCTTGTGGTTTCATCAAGGTGTTTCTCAACATCTCTTATGACACTTGCTAATAGTCTTTCTAATTTTGTGGATTGTTATAGGATGTTCAACCAAATAGGTATTTGTCATATCTATCTTTCACGAGTGATGAATTTTCAAGCAGGATAGAAGAATTGACCAAAAATTAGATACGTCTTCTAGCAGGAGAAGATCAACTAGAGGTGAAAAGATTAGAAGAAAATTCCATAAATGCATTGAAATATTTCTCTCTAAAGGGGGGTATTTTTGTTATAATAATGAGAGAATAAATGCCATCAACGTGCCATTGAGATAAAAAAATTTAGTGAAACAATGGTCACCCAAGGATCTTCTTAAAATAAATACTCATTTTTCTGTTAGTGAAAGGATATACCACATTACCCCATCATCATTACATGGTTTGGGGCTATTCTCCTTCAATGGCATAAAGTTATGTTATAGAGGATTAACTGAATTGATGGAGTATGTGAGACCCTATTAAAAATACAATGATTAGGTATGACTCGTCCAATATACGAAAAGTATGCGAAGATATGGGGTTGGTGAAAACTATATACAACTAATAGACAATGATTAAAACAAAGGAACAAATATGCATATTGATGGAAGCCTGCCAAAAGTAACATGGAATATTACAGGGTTTATAAATAGTACATGTCCTCTCACCATAATTAAGCAACCGAATTTCATATACGAGGGAAATGAAGAAAACCGTGTATTCATATGTTCCATTAAAGTAATAGCTGTAAGGGAATAGTTTCTCACTGATTACAATTTGAATAAAATAGGTACAAATATTGTTATTTTGGGGGTAGTATGTATTCAATTCTACCCAAATTGTAAGCAATGTATATTATATGTTATGATTGCCATTTACTACATGAAGTTTCTATATAAATTTATACATATGCCAATAATGGTTTTCTTATGAATATAATGATAATTAATTGTGAATGAATTACAAATTACACTTATTTTATAAACATGGTGATTTGAGGAAGGCACCAACCTTAGAGAAGTCCACATATGCTCACGAGGAAGAGCTTACTGATGATACAATTTCTATGTCCATTGATCCAATTCAAGAAATAATGAAGCTTAAATTTAAAAAAATAAGAAACTTAAATCTTTAGTTTTGATTAAGCCTCAGATAGATGAGATAAATGGGAAAATAAGAACCTTGATACAACAAGTTTATCAGTATGGGGTGATAAAATCATTTAATTATCCCAATTATTTGTTTATGATTTAGTTATCTCATCCTTTATAAAAAAAACTCTTTATTTTACAGAAATTTTTTCACGGAGTAAGATACTCACGCTACGACTATGGGCTGGGCCACCATTGGTAGCAGTGCCAATGAGCCACTTATGAGTGATTCACCGGTCATTCAGACCGGTATAACCGCTCAACCATCCACAACAGTATATGCACCCCCTGAACAATGTACATCAAGACCTACACATGATGTTGTGGATGAAAATCATGATACAATTGCACAAATTGAAATGAGCTTTCCTGGATCTTCTCGTGTTACTAGCATGGGATCACTACTGATCACTTTTTTGGTAGATTATGAAAATGTCCCTATGAAAATAGAGAAACTTCCACATATTTAAGAAGTGTTTTAAATATTAAGTAAAACCTAATTAAAATTAAACTATAGTCTGTGATTATTTTAAACTATGATAATATCATTTTTTTCTGGAAATGATGTATTTTATATGTGTTTTAAGGGCATAACCTTGGAAATATTTGGGCCGACCATTGGCACAAACTTGAAATCCCAAAGTTCCAAATTAAAAGAGAAACTTCTTAATAGGATGGTTCGCCTATTCGGTCATGGTACCTTCAAAAAATATGGAGTTACCTCAAAGGAAGGCCTACATTTAAAATATTTGAGGGACTAGTATAGGTTTCAATTGGAAAGGGCCATGTTGCATGAGCGCCTTCCATCGATTTTAGAGATGGAGTGGAGAGAGGTCGTGGTAGATGCATGCGAGAAGGCACTTCAGAAAGCAGGGAAGATTCCACATGAAACAGGAAGGTACGAGGCACTCTTAATAATGTAATTACGATGCTTTACAATCACTGCAACACCTAACTATTTTTTTCAATGTTTTAAATATAGGCTCCTAGATACTTCCAAAGCCACATAGGCTAGAATAGAAAAAAATGGGAAGCATCATCTTGGCCTGGGTCGTTACTCGAAACTAGCCAGAAAAATTGGAAGTATATAAAAAAAATATTTTTCATCCAAATTATAAATTAGTAAAAATTTTAATTTAATATTACAAAGAAGAAAAAATCACGTTCTAATGAAAAAATGTAGGGGACACAATTCAAAGAGGCTCCCATGAAGGAATACCTAAAGATTTCTTTCAAGTATTACTATGAAGTTGTGGTTTAACGAAGGACAAGATTAGCGTCTTCACAATCTTCCACCACCCAACATAACACTCAAGAAAATAAAAGAAATGAATAACATTCATAAATAATTACTTGCACAATGTATTTTTTATTATTTTTGGCCATAAAGTAATGTGCTTGATTGTAAAAAGTACATAAGAAATGTAGATACAACTTATGAGCCTACTAACGGTGGAGTGCCTGATCTTGAGACTGATGCTCAGCTCATTACTGAAGGTATTTCACGTGCTATAAAAATATTGTAGTATGGAATACAATTAAAAATATTTAAATGAAAATGGTGTATTAATTATTAAATTTATTTTTTCTACACTAGAGCATGTAAAAGATGCGTCCAAAGAAGAGGAGCAACACATGGCCACATCTGAAAGTATTATGATTCACTCCATTACCGAAGAAGGTAAATAACACTAAAATAATCTTTTTATTAACAAAACATTTGTAATAATAATAAGTATAAATATGAATTTAACATTTATTCAGTTGATGATTGGCCCCACTTGCAGCAACATAATCGTAGGACTAGGTCAACAACAAGACATATTACACTAGAGACCACAACAACTGAAGGGGGCCAAGATCAAGACATATTGGCTAATTAAATGTTAAAAACAGAAATAAAGTTGATAAAAAATGACTGGACTTCTATATTTTGAGCCCGTTTTTTTTAGTTATACATTTTTTACTGAGAGGTTGAATGCCTCATGGAATGTGCACATGTAACTTTAGAACAGATTAATAAAAAGTTGTGATTTTTCCATTACAAAAAATTAGAATGATTTTTTTCATATTGTGTAAACATATTTTTTGTCATACAAGGAGGGTTTAGAATACCATATATTTGATAAATTCGTGGTATAAGTCAATTAAATCTGTTACCAACACCAAGAACCTATAATCAGATTCACGTGTTAAACTAAGCCTTTACATAATATTTACCCATGTGAAGTCAACCATCTACTAATTTTCATACTTATCCCACTCTGCCATACATTATCACACTCCTAATTTAGGTGCTAGCTACTCCTTATTCAATGCCTAATCACAACACTTTGTGATTATGATGAAAATTTAAGTGCATATGTGTGTAATGTCCATGATGGGACATATTAATTGTCAACCCAAAATTTCCCTTCAATGATTATAACCTTGAATGGGCTAGCACTGGTCTATCTCATCATCTCAAAATGACTCGGCAGATGAAAATTTACAATTTCAGTCATCATCACTTCACACTATCTCAAGAATGACCCTTTCTAGATATGATATGCATGAATTTATGGAAGGCCACACAATGTATATATACTATGATTGATTGTGACAACAAGTGAATAAAGGACAATTGAAATCTATATTTTTGACAAGATCCCCTACTTATAAATTTTACTTTGTTCAACTGCTCTCATAATCAATCATAGGCTAGGTAGAGGGGATGGTCTAGCAGAAAACCATGCATATAATTTGTATAAGGAGTCATCTATGAAACATTGTGAAGTGATTATGACATACATGGTGAATTTTCATCTATCGGGTCATTTTGAGATGGTGATTACAAATCAGTGCTAGCCCATTCAAGGTTATAGTCATTGATGGGAAATGTGCGAAGGAGAATTGATTCATTCCATCATGGAAATTACCCTCATGTGTACTTAAATTTTCATCGTAATCACAAACTGAAGTGAATTGACAACTAATATATGTCATAACTTTGTTAGACTAATATAGATTAGAAAATGTAACCAATATATATATTTGTTACGATAAATATAATAGAAAATATAACGGCCTTTCCAATAGTGTCGACTAGTATATATTGAGACTAATCTTGATGCTTCCTGGAATGGTGTATCAACTCGACTCATGATTTATCCAAATAATTATTGAATGTCATAATATTTCTCTAAGGTTGTATTCAAATTACGACAATTTATAAGACTTGTAGCCTTCCATTATTTGCACGTCTCTCTAGCTTCAAGTGGTACACTAAGTATAGGTTAATTAGCATAGGTTTAATGAAGGTATTTTATTCTCCTCTATCCATTCAAAATATATTTCAAACATTATGTTATAGGTATGGGATCCTGTAGGTTATTCATATTCTCTATTTTCTAAGTTTGATCGATATTAAAAGTCTCATGCTCATAACACACACACACATACACATATGCCAATATTTATCCAATATTAATAATTAATATATATGCATCAAACATAGCTATTAGCCTTTATATTCCTATTTAGACTTAATACCTTATATATGTACGTGTAAGACCGCTTTGTTCTATTTAAGTACAATGAGTATAGTTTTTGGACTAGGTCTCATCTTTTAACAATGAGTTTTCAAAATTAATTCAGATACCCTATTCAAAAAGTGAATTTTAGTCTTTAATCATGACCAATATTTATTTTAGGATTTTCGAAATGGTGCAACAATTCATATGCCTCGTTTCAAAAATAATTCTCATGCATTCAATTTCGATAATACCTAATCCATTGAAGGATAAATGTGCAACTATTAATTTTCCATTGCTATTAAATTTCTCATTTTAAGCATCTAAAATCATCATCGACTACACTCTTCCCTCAATCTTTTATAAAAATGCCTCTTATATATTCCCCTAAACCCTATACCTTCAATATGGTAGAACAAGCACAAAGAATATCCATATTTTATTTGTTGTCCTCTTCTTGGAAAATACAACATTCAACCATTGTAGCATCTCAACAATCCACCAGTGATTCATGTTAAAGAAAATGAGAGACATTAACAAAACCTAGAAATGAACTTCAAAACTTTATAAAAGGATACAATTACCACAATATTAAAATGTAATGTACAATTCTACAGATATGTCTCAAAAGGAGCATCAGTATTGATGAAGACAACCAATATTTCCTCTCGTCTTCACCAGTAACATTTTGGGGCGTATATGCCATACACACTAATGGTGATGATGTGAGGAAATATTGGTTGTCTTGAGGAGTATCAGCACTCTGTTTGAGAAGTATTTAAAAAATTACACTTTTATGTTTTGATATTGTGGTAATTATTTCCATTTTCAAATTATAGTGCTGACTAGTGCACAAGGTAAAGAAACTCTAATGTTATTTGTATTAATGAATACTAACAAAAAATATAAATTTAACAGATATATATATATATATATATATATATATATATATATATATATATATATATATATTACACTTGATGATCCACCCCTCTTGCAGTAGCCTTGACAACGTAATTAGTACATGACTAGGCCATCAAAAATAAAGAAAAAGAAAAAGAAAAAGAAATTATTGTAATAGATATATCATTAGAAACATGGTGTACCATATCATGAAAACATATTTTTGATGATAATTTCTTTTTGGGATGAAGTATTTTGTGTCTATAATTAATGAATGGATGAACAAATGAATGTTATATGTTAAAGAATAATTTTTGTAAGTATCTTTATGTACATGAAGTTATTTCATATTATGTAAACATATTTTTTATGATAAAATTTATTGAAATGAAATATTTTGTGGATTTATGAATGAATGAATGAATGTTTACTGTTTGTTTTTTTTTATGTATATTAATGTCTTGCTTTCAACTATTTATTATATGGTAGATATATTGGGTATTTCCAAATTGCGAGTGATGTGCAGGGGGGGGAGCGGCCATGAGAGCTTCCAACTTCATGTGGTTGGCCATTATTAGTAGAGAATAAATTAGGATATGGGTAATCTTGGAGAAAAACACCCTCAATCAAACAAAGAAACAACAAAGTCAATGTTGAATTTGTTGTTGCTTAATTGAATCATTTAGGTATTCATGAACACAAGTATTTTAATTATGCCAAAGGCGTTTTATATTGTGAGGTTTATCGTCATGACACTGTTGATATTCGTTGTCCCTAACAGAATCTTGAACATGTGTCACTCCCCCTTCGTTTAACATTGCACTCCCCTTTGTTTAAAGCACTCCACTCCGTTTAATGCCTCCGCTATTTGTTTAAAGTTGTTGATGTTCCTTTGCATGGTAATGTGCAAATACTAGTTATTATTTATTCATGGAATTACATTTAATATTTGGTCAAATTTAACCTAAATTTTCCTCATTGGTCTCATGAATATGTGTATTGCAATTAGTTTTAATTCAGATGTTGATGTGGAACAACTATATAAAGAAAATAGCTATAAATTGTAAGGGTTTAGGTGAGACAACAAAATTTGTTCGATATTTGTGTTATATGTCTTGGCTAAATGGGAGTTACATAAATTTTTATAAGAAATAACAAAATTTACCATGCAAAAAATTTGTGTATTATTCGACTTTCTTTGACAATTGTGATTGTATTTGAGTGAAATACCATAAAATTTCATTTTTCATGCAGCGTATTAGGATAACCTCTTACTCTAATAACTGGGCATAAGGAAATGGTATGTGTTTTCTTCTATTTTATTAATTATTTATCACATGTAAATCATCCTCCTTCCTTTGTTTTGCAGGTACTTTCATTCACACATCTGGATTTAAAATATTAACCATGGTTGGAGTCATATACATGAAAAAAACTCATCGAAGTACTGCTCAAGTTTATCCCACCAAGCGCTTAGCTACCAGGTACACGATTTAGTTTTTTGTTTCATTTGATTTAAACCAATATTTTATTTCTACATTGAAAATCTTCTAAGACCATAGTTGTTGAGAAAAATTAGGTAAAACAAAATTCATGTTTCTTTTATAATGTTTTCTCATTTTATATTGAAAATTCTTGTGATATAATGTTATTTCATCATCATCATTATTATTT